>BQNB010207555.1:0-10468 GCA_026074375.1 Tanacetum coccineum
CCCTGCATTCTGAAAACAACCCAAACACGCCTCAAGGCTGTCTAACAGCCAAACACCCTATGTGGGTGTTTATAACCAAAAACAAACGCCCCCTGATGGTGTTTAGACACGCCAAACACACCCTCTTCCGGCTGTCACAGCCAAACAAGCACCCCCTGTTGTTACACCTATGTCCAAACGCACCCTGGTCGGTTGAGACCCAACCCCAAACGCACCCTTGTCGTTGAACCACACGCACCCCTGCTGGTGCAATAACCACTCGCACCCTTGGTGCTTTGGAAACCAAACGGACCCTTTTTGTTGTTAAACCCAGACAAAACGCGCCCTCGTGGTGTATTGATAAAACCACGCGCACCCTTTCGGTGGGTGAATCTGCCACACCAACGCACCCTTGTGGGTTATAATGAACCACGCGCGTGCGTGGTGGTGGAGATGATTTGTGGAGGGGCGGATGTAGTTGGCGGTTCGTTGTGGTGTGAAGACGGTAGAGGTGGTGTTGGCGGTTCGGTGTGGAGGTCGCCGGAAGTACTCGCCAGAAAAAGAATGGGGGCGCCGGATTATAGTGAGAGATGAAGTATAAATGTGTTTAGGTTTTTGAAACAAGTACCTAGGAAAAGTTGATTATAGTGAGTAGAATGTTATAGTTAAAAAAATTGGACATATAAGGGAATAAGTGGGGTGGGTTAATTTGGAAAATAGGTGTGCCCTGGGATCATATCGTGGAACAGGGTGTGAATGATGGGATTCCGGGGACGCTGTGTAGGCTATGGGTAACCGGGACGTTAAAAAGTATGTGTAAAGGTGAGCTTGTGTTCGAATTCATTTTTCCACAAATATGAGTACTCCGCGGACTAGTGTTTTTATAAAGATTTTTAGTATAAATAGTGATAAGAATGTTGATTATGTATTGGTTGGTTACTATTGATAGTGGCCCGCGCAGTTTGCTGTGTCCGTAAAGTGAAAAATGTATTTTGAAACATGGTGGTTTTTAAACAATCAGATTTGGATGAAATAGGAAACGATTTGTAAAAGACTTGGTGAGGGATGTAATGGATGATAATTGTATTATATGTAATATGGAAGTTGTGGGGGTCGGTACGCGTGGTGTGCAAGGTGTTTGGCCTCAGCGCGTGCATTGCAGTCTACCGTCTGTATTGTTTTTTCGGTGGTCTCGGTCTAAATACTAAAATGAAGTTGTCTGAAATATCGTTTTACATCAAAATTGCTTTAGGGTCCAATATCGTGAAAACTCGGTGTTTAGTGGTTCTCGTTTTTGATAAATCATACTAAGAAGATGAATATATAGCCTTTTTCGTTTTCAAATCAAATAAAGGTTTATAATTAACTTCCCTTGAGAGCATGTAATAATAAATATGAGTGCATGATTTATAAGATTGTTACGAAAATGTTTTAACCAGTTAAGCATGGGGAGCGTGGAATCGTTTTATGGGACGATATAAAGGGTCATAATCTCAAAAAGGAAGAAGCCGGAACCTGAAAAAGTCAAACGTTTAAAATAGCATTTAAATTCCGAAAATGTTCGGATGTTCGAGTACCTACCCCTTAAAGAAATGCTCGTCCGCGGAGATGTAATTTATTTAACGGTTTGCTGTTGAGTTAAGAAAGAGATCTTGATTGAATAAACTAGTTGTAAACATACGTGGTAACGGTGATTCATGGCAAAATTTGGGCTTAGACCAGGTCGCATGAGATAGCTAAAATTTTGGCTAGGGGTGGACCAGGATTTTTAATCCGCATATTGGGGTATGCTCAATGGAAAAATACATTTACAGTTCTTACGACTGATATATAATCTGGCGATATATGGAAAGTCTCATTATTGTGAATACCTCTAAGAGACGTGAGTGGGCGCGCGTGAGTATATTTGTATAAAATTTCTTTAATTTCCGAGGACTGTGTATCGTTTCCACTTTCACTTTAAGGACTCGAGGAGTGCACAGGCAACGTGGGCCTTATGTAATTTAAGGACCTAACTTACTTGGGGCAAGCTTCGTGAGGATGTAGCGCGACGAGATGTCTTCCTACCTAGTGGCCCGAAATGATAGTACAACTATCTGTTTCTGTTGATAGGTGTTTATTCGGTTAAGGGGGGTTGCATTAACCTATGGCGATAGAGTTGGTATCCGTCGGCGACCGCGCCATGGAATCCCGCAACAGCAGGCGAACCTGAAGTCAATACTTTTGAGAAATGGTGATGGGATATTGCACTCTGTTCTGTTGCTCCACAGGACACATTCGTGGTTGCAACAGACTGTGCCAATGGCAAAAGTTAATAACTTAAGTAATGGGATGTGGGGAAGCGCTCGAAGTGAGCCTTATTGATGTGTTTAGTGGTAAGAAACGATGTGTGTCTCTAGACCGTTGATTGGGATTCTTGGGGGATTACTCATGATGTCAGGTTCATACGCGTGTCATATCGTAAGACCATTAAGCCCCATCTCATTTATAGTATTATTACATAAAAGAAGCAGTCTCAAATGTATGGTAAGTACAGAAAGGATAAACTTATGGTTCGTGTGATTTATAATTTATGTATTTAACTGAAGTGGCGTCACCAGTCCTTTGAATAACACGATGATAAATCATCTTGACTTAATATTTCCAGATGGCATATATCGGCGTACCCACAATATCTTCAAGGGTGAATGAAGTCATGACCGAGGCATGGTGCTCTAATAAGATATGGGAGATTGAACTTAACATTCGTCTTGGAGAGTGGTCGATGTAAAAACTGTACCTAGGCGAGATCAACAGAGAGTCCAGATAGGGTAATGAGGACTCGATGTAAATAGGATAATGAGATGAAAGTCGTCGATTTATGTCTACGAATCAGCACTGCGATTATCATATCTAATTCGTGCCGATGACAAGTCGCCGGCCAAGACATGACTTGTAATACTTAAATATCATAAATCCCATGTGATAATAAGGAATTGGGACGGGCTTTCGTTAACATAGCAATTATCATATCAAGCCTCATGATACAAGTCCGCCCATACAAGACTTGCATTACGTAGATTCATACATAAGTCCAGCGGTAAACAAATTTATGTCGGTCTTTTTGTGCTGCAATATCTAAGTATATGTATAACGCTATGATAAGATAAAAATATTATCCTTAGAGACCATTGTTTAAACAGGCAATGTTCGGATAACGAAATGAGTACCAGGGATGCCTAATCACACAATGTTCGGAGGTTAAGTGAGTCCAATTGTGCAACTCACAATGTCTTAAGGAAATGCTCTGGTATTTATATAAAGAATCTCTTATAGAAATAACGTGCAATTTACGCGAAAAAAATGTAAGCATATATATTTATGTAGAGGTAGGTCACTGAAGCACTTAATGCAGCACGTTATTTGTAAGCACTGAAGTCAAGTAACGGGTAGGCACTTTAAAATGTTTTGAATGGGGGATGCAAGGGTGGATCTATTGAAAACGGTGTTTAGGCTAGCAGGTAAATGATGCAACTCGTGGGTCTCTATAACCTTGGCTATGATTTTACGCATATCTGTAACTACCCCACCAAAAATGGTGGTCGCAGCAGAAATAGGTCAGGGGGCGTTACTTTCAAATACAACAGACAAGATACAGAGTGAAGTACTTCTAAATGTGTTGTTTGAAAAGGTAATCGCGTTGTTTCTGTGAAATTGACTATAACATGTTGTCCAATATGTGCCAAGCACAAGGAAAAGCTGTGAAAATAGGCCCAAACGTGTTTTGATCAGTGGGTATCGTACAGATAGAAAGCCTTAAATGATATCTTGTAATATTAGACTCCATAGGATCATAAAGTAAGCCAAGCATCTAATTCACTTGAGAAAAACTATGCGTTAAAAGTGTCAACATTTAAAAGTTGGTGAGTTCATAGAGGTTGGTAAGTATAAATATAAATGTTGGAATCCACCAAAAGATTTTTAAAGTGACGGAATGAGCATTCTTCATGATAATAATCGGCCAAGACATTTGTAAGAGTAAGGGTGTAGAGACCAAAGAGTTTAAATGTTATTGCTCGCCGCCAATATAAGGGAAAAAGTGTCATGAAATTAGGCAGGTTCTATTAGTAGTATGGACAGTGAAATCGTTGATTTCCAAAATGTGATGGGTTACTATAACAAATTAAAAGTACACATAATTTTCTCTACTGTTACGCTAGCTCATGACATGAAGCTCGATATATTATGTATGCATCATTTAATGCACTATATGTGCCCGTTGTAGAGGTTCAAACCGTAACATCCAAATTGTTACGACATGTATGCATTCGTTGGTTCGTACTGTCGATAAAATATAGGGAGAGTGATTCACTCTGAACAGGATGTCAATCCCAAATAGATCTATTTATTACATCGCGCTCCCGAACCGTTCTCCGGTCAAGAAATGAAGGTTCATGATATAGTGGGCAAATGGGGGTTGAGGTTATCGTAGGCCACATGTAAGACAGGAGATGATAAGAACCGAAAACACTTTGTGTCCATTAAAAAATGAACAGTTGTGATGCGTAAATAGCTTTGAAGTACTTAAATCCATAAGATGTTGAAGGTGGTGGATAATTAATACAAGCAGTGGAGTTCGAAATGGAGTATGTTTAACAAGTTCGGCGTTGTAAACATGGTATACAAGATGGTATGAGGTTGTGACAAGGTATAGTAAACCAAGTTTGTAATAACCATGTAATTTTGGTTTGTAAGTTGAATTGTAAAATTCAAGTAGGTAAAACATAATATGTGTGATTAGTATGTGTAAATGAATTTTGTAAACCAATTTGTAAACAAGGTTGGCATTTGCAGCATGGTCATTCCCCGCTTCCGGGGGGATGATACAGGTTAAAGACGTGAAAAGCGAGGTTATGAAAACTCACCTCGTGGATGCAAACGATATGGTTAGAATGACAGGTGAGAGGGCCAACTTTCTGAACGAGGGATAAACGATGTGCTCGATCAAGAAGTTGCATACAAAATCTCCTAACGGATAAGGCCCACCGGGCCTATAGGAGGTAATGCGGTGGTCGGTGTCCCGATGAGATGGTTACTATCAACGCGACACGTTGATAAAAATATTTTAGATTTCCAGAAGTGTGTAATCAGTTTGGTGTTGGTTAAGAAATAGTTTGGAAATATACTAGCTAATCTGAGTGTGGGCAAGAATAGATATTATATATTACTTATGAAAATAATCACGTATATAAGTGCTACGTGAATTATATCCAAAGACAATTCAATCCAAAGTTTAACGAAAGTATATAATACCTTGTAGGTATTATATTAATGAATGTGGCGATATAAGTAATTAAAGCAATTAGTTCGACATTAAAATTAATTAATGAAAAAGACTTTGTATAAAGGGTGACACATGTCTTATGTTATGAATTTATCAGGACCATGTTTGTAATAGTTTTATAATCCATTATAAATATATAAATAACATTTATAAATTATATTTCGTTTCTTCGATTCTGCCGGGTCGTTTTCTAAAACTGTTCCGGTCTTCAATGTGAAAGTGAGTTTTTCGTTCGTTTCGTCAATGTTATTGTAGTGTTATATTTTACTATATCTGTAAATTATAACGTTTAGTCCGCATGTAGGGTTTCTAAAATGATTTAAGTGTTTGTAACTACAATTACTAAAGATAGATATTTTGTTCGTGTGGTTCATGGTGGGGGACAGTTTTTTTTCGGGTTTTTTGTAAAAATATTTTAATTGTTTTCCATCTTTCGCCAAAACGTAAACGGGTGTCCGCTTAATCGTTTATTGTGGCAATCATTTGCCTTCCAATATTTCAAATGCTCGGTTTTTAGATATTAGTATATATATGTTATTATTATATCTAATTAAACAAAGTTAATAATGATTAGTTTGTATGTAACGAGTGAAAACCACAATAAGGTATGATACTGGTTGTGATGATTTTATTAAAACTTGTATTGTGAGTGTTGAGTATTGCTATGGCAGTGGTTATACCAAATGAACCATGAGGGTTATAAGCTCACCCAAACGCGCCTCTATTTGCTTTGCCACTTTTACACAAACGCTCCCCTTAGGTTGGTGACTGCCAATCAAACACCCCCCCCCCCTTTTGGATGTGACCCCGCAAACCAAAAGCGCCATATGGCTGTTTTCACAGCAAACAGCCCCGGATGGTCTAGTTGAGAAAAGATCCCAAGACGCTCCTAGGGGCCTTTTTGTTCACCAAATAACCAAACACACGCCGAAGGCTATTTTACACAAGCCAAACGCACCCTTATTGTTTAATAAAACAACCGCACCCTCAAATGACTTTTCTATCTGAACCAAACGCACCCTATGGTGTAAAACAACCTAAGCCAACACCCGCTCGGCTGTTAAAACGGCCAACCAAACGTCCCTAGCTGCTGTTGCAGCCAAACGCAACCTGTTGGACAGGATTTTCGAAAACACCAAACACACACTAAGCTACTCATAGCGAAGATCCTAAACACTACCCTAGGTTGCTAAACCTATGTCCAAACGCACCATGGTCGGTTGAGACCCAACCCCAAACGCACCCTTGTCGTTGAACCACACGCACCCCTCCTGGTGCAATAACCACTCGCACCCTTGGTGCTTTGGAAACCAAACGGACCCTTTTTGTTGTTAAACCCAGACGAAACGCGCCCTCGTGGTGTATTGATAAAACCACGCACACCCTTTCGGTGGGTGAATCTGCCACACCAAACGCACCCTTGTGGGTATAATGATCACGCGCTGTTAGGTTGGTGCGTCGGTGGTGGAGCTGAATTTGTTTTGGAGGGTTCGGGATGAGTTGGCGGTTCGTTGTAGGTGTGGAAGACGGTTAGAGGTGGTTGGTTGGCGGTTCGGTGGGGAGGTCCGCCGGAAGTACTGCCGGGAAATAAGAAGGGGGCGCGGATTATGAGTGACATGAGAGGATAGTATTAATGTGTTTAGGTTTTTATGAAACAAGATACCTAAAATTTATATATATATAGGTTAGAAAGTTATATAAGAAAAATGGCAAGTTAATAATAGTTGAGGGTTAACTTTGTAAATATATCACAGGGACCTAACGTGTAACTTTTGTTAATTATTGATTCGGGACTCGATTAGGCTAGTTAACGGACGATTAAAAATATGAAAGTTGCGCCATTGTTTTCTAAATAATTTTTCCAACAAAATGAGTACTCACTCGACTATTATTTTATAAATATTTTTATAAAATATATTAAAATGATTATTATTTATTAGTTTGGTACTATTAAGTGTTGCGAGCAAGCTTTGTCCGTAAAGTTAAAACTTTATTTTGAACATTCGCGTTTTTAAACAAACATTTTTGAATGAAATATTAAACGATTTATAAAATACTTTTTATTTAATAAAAAGTAATAATTAAATATAAATTTAATTATTTTGGGTCGGTACGCGTTGTGTTCAAGATTTTTGCGAGGGCATTTCAGTCACCTTCTGATTGTTTTCGGGTCTCGGTCAAAACTAAAAAGTTGTCTGAAATATCGTTTTACATCAAATTGCTTTGGAGTCCGAATAATGAAAACGTGATTTAGTGGTTCGTTTTTAATAATTCAACTATGAATTAATATATATCTTTTTCGTTTTCGAATCAAATAAGTTAAAATTAACTTTTTACTCAAGGTGTGTAATAATAAATATGATTTATTATTGAAATATGTTCCGAAAATTTTACCAGTTACGCGGTAATCGTTTTATGTGACAACAAAGGACCAAATGTCAAAAAGTCAAGTCAGACTCGAAAAATCAAAGATTAAAATAGTCCTTTAAAATTCCAAAAATTCTCGGATGTTACAGTACCTACCCCTTAAAGAAATCTCGTCCCGAGATTTAATTTGTGTTAACCGTTTGTGTGACCAAGAAAAGATTTAAGATTTAATAAACCAGTTCTAAACAAGACGCTGATACTTTATTCAGCAAAATTTTAAATGTTTCGACACTTCTCAATGTACTAAAAAAAATTTTGGGCTAGGTTTGACCAGGATATTTAATCCCTCAAAATGAGTATCTCAAAAATATATCATTAAAGATCTTATGACTGATATATCCGCGTTATATAAAAATATCTCTTAATAGTGAAAACATCGAAGGAGAAAGTGTAGTCACGTGAGTATGTTTGTATAAGTTTCTAAATGTCCAGGGGTAGAGTCTCGTTCCTGATATCCGAAATGTTCGATGATTCACATCAACGTGGCTTATGGATGTAAGTACCCAACTTACTTGGCAGTACTAGGATGTATCGCGACCTAAGTCTTCCTACTAGTGGCCCGAAATGAATAGTCCAACTATCTGTTTCGTCGATAGGTGTTTATCTCGTTTAAGGGGAGTTGCATAACCTATTGGATAAAGTTGTATCAGTCGGGACCGCTCCAGGACCCAACAGCAGCGACCATAACGTCAATACTATAACAAATGGTGACGGGATATTGCACTCAGTCTGTTAGCTCCACAGACAGTTCGTGATAGCGAGGATTAGCAACGGCAAAAGTAATAACTTAAGAATGTGATAAGGTAGCTCCAAGCGAGGCCTTAAGATTTTGCTGAGTAGTAAGACACGATTGTGTCTCTAGACCCTTTCAACGGATTTTGATGATTATCGATTTCAGGTTCATACTCGTGTCATATCGGATACCATTAAGCCCACTCATTTATAATTTCTTATTTACATAAAGAAGCGTCCAAATTTATGTAAGTAAGAAATGATAAACTTATGGTTCGGTGATTTATAATTTATTTATTTAACTGAAGAGGCGTCCCAATCCTTTCAAATAAATAAATTATAAATCATCCTACTTAATAATTCCCGGTGCAATACGCGTACTCTCATAACCTTCAAGGTGATGGATGACATGACGATGCATGTGCTTCTAATGAGTATCAGACGAGTGTTTAAAACTCGTCTTCGGAGGCGAAAAGTAAAACTATCAAGGGAACTACATAGAGTTCAAGATAGATAATGAGTACTCGGTTAGAGTAAACAAGGTAAAGGTCTCTATGAACGAGTCAACATAGCGATTACCATATCAATCCTCCTATTACAAGTCCCGCCTATACAAGACTTGTAACATTTAGATTCATACATAATCCCATGTAAACAGAATTATAACGGCCTCCGTGTAATACGATATTATATAAAGTTATGAAGAAAATAATATTCTTAGAGACCATTGTTTAACTTACAATGTCTGGGAACGAAATGAGACCATTGTGCAACTCACAATGTCTAAGAAGTAAAATAAGACCATTGTGCAACTCACAATGTCCCAAGTCCCGCCCATACAAGACTTGCAATACTTAGATTCATACATAATCCCATGTAAACAAAAAAAAAATTTGACGGTCTCTGTGTAATTCAATATAGTATAATGCTATGAAAAAAAATATCCTTAGAGACCATTGTTTAACTTACAATGTCTGAGAACGAAAATGAGACCATTGTGCAACTCACAATGTCTTAAGAAATGCTCTGGTATTTATATAAATAACTCTTATATAAATAAACGTGCGATATACGCAAAATATGTAAGCATATATATATTACATATATGTATGTCACGTAAGTACTTAATGCAGCACGTAATGTAAGCACATAAGCAAGTAACGTGTATGCACTTTGAAAATGTTTGATGTGATGCAATGTTTGTGAAAACGGTTATAGTCTAGGGTAAAATATGCAACCTAGTTCTCTATAACCTTGGCTCTGATACCAATCTGTAACACCCCCAAAAATGTGTCGCAGCGGAAATATGTCAGGGGGCGTTACTTCATAATACAATAGCACAAGATACAAGAGAACGACCTCTAAATGTGTCGTTTGTAAAACAATCTCGTTGATTTTCTGAAATCAAAATAATAGTTGTCCCATAATTGCATCACCATGAAAAACTTGAATGTAAAGACTCCAATGCACATCAAATAATCCAAGCATCTAATTCACCTGAGAAAAACATGCTTAAAAGTGTCAACATTAAAGTTGGTGAGTTCATAGATTTGTTTAAATATAAATGTTAAACCAAAGGTTTGTAAAATATGCATGACTATTTCAATCCTTTATAATAGCCACAAAAATGTATAAAATGTAGGACCGCAAGACTTTCCCCGCGATAAAGCAAACTGCACTTATCACAAAATTTCCATTACGTTTCCCTAAGCTCATGACACTGAAGCTCGACGATATGAGTCACTATATAAATTTCGTGACATTGCCCGCACTATATAAATTCCGTGCCCGCACTATATAAATTTCGTGCCATTGCCCGCACTATGTAGATTTCGTGCCATTGCCCGCACTATGTAGATTTCGTGCCCGCACTATGTAAATTTCGTGCCATCTCTCCCACAGATGTTCAATCTCAAATAGATCTACTAATAGCACTCACGCTCACATAATGTAATTCACAACTACATCTATGCAATTGACAGTTCATGATACTGGGCATATAAGATT
>BQNB010207559.1:0-10468 GCA_026074375.1 Tanacetum coccineum
AATTTTGGAAATGTGACTTGTAAATCAACCTTATGTATTTGGAATTATTATGTGTACAGAAAATCACAACCTTTTTTTTTGCTTTTTAATATTAGGCTGACTAAATTATATGTTTGTTGTTACGGTTGACCGGATCAGATCGATAAAGACCGGACCGGATCGAAAATCGGTTTTGTCCAAAACACAGCACCCAAATGGTTGGTTCGGTCTAATAAAGTATAATTGTCGGTTTTGTATAACATCGGGTTGGACCGGACCAAAAACCGAATATAAAGAAAACGATTGACCGAGAACCGGATTAAAATATGTTCGGTCCGGTTTCTTGGTCCGGTCTAGTCCGCGGTCTATCATACTCAGCCATAATTGTTGTTACAAAGATTTAGAGTGCACGATGCAAAGTGCAAATGACACACCATTGGCGTTTTTTTACTCAATGGCGCCACCATTTTGCACCCCTCACCCCACCATTCGCTCATCGTTGGTATCTTTGATGGCTCATCCACAGGCGTTGTTGGGTTTTTTTTTTGAGTAAGTGTGTTATTTTTTGTGGTATGTTATGAGATTGACATGCACCAATAAAGGTTCTAGCTGGTAATTGTGTTTTACTTATTATGATGTTATTGTGTATATGCTGATGTGGCACACAATAAATTTTTTTTTTTTGAACGCACACAATAATTATTTATGCACCATTGCTCCTAGCTCTTTTAGAACGAGAAAAGGCAAAGTTGGTGTCACGTTACAACTTCAGTTTTTTCTGCGTCTAGCAAAATTTTAGTTTGTGACCTCAGAATCGCATACCATGGAACAAAAGGGTTGGTTCGACGACCCGAGGTTTGTTTTAAACTTGATGAAGTTGTTTTCTATTAACCGGTGAGTTGTGATCATGACTTATTTACGTTATTGAAGTTTGTGAGTTCTACTACTTTTTATCTTTGTTTGAAGTGATTTGAAAGTAAGTATTCATCTATCTATTATATATAAATATTGAGTACTCTAATTTAATGTGCAAGTCTTCATTATGAGTGTGGAAGTGCTCATTATGAGTGTGGTGTAGATGTCTACCGTATGCATTCGAACAACCATAACTCTAAAGCCATAACTCCAAAGAATGCATACAGGGTTACATAACTGAAGAATGAATGCATAAACAGTTATGTAACTGAAGAATACCAATCAACATGGGTTTTGCAATCTATAAATGAGATAAGTTTTTCTTTATCCCCCCACACATCCTGCATAACGAAACTTGATCTCAAAGGGACGAAATGAACTTTTGTCAATTTTAAGAAGGCCATTTAATTTGCATTGTTTTTTACCTTTCTGCGGGTATGAAGAAGAGCTTATCAACGCCTTGAAGGAGCCATTACCTTATGATGCCTTTGAATAGATGGAGAGCAAATATTCAAGTTTTAAGTTGTTTCTAATTGGTAAGTGTATATGCTAATTGGTTGTTTATAAAACATGATCAGGAATTAGAGCTCCTGACACATATATAAGTGCATAACCATTTTTATTTCACATAATTCATCCATATATAAGACAAGAAGATTAAAACTGCATATAAACGAAACTTGGTCTCAAAGGGACTAAATGAACTTTTGTCAAGTTTAAGAACGCCATTTGATTTGCATTGTTTTTCACCTTTCTCCAGGTATGAAGAAGAGAAAAGGCAAAGTAGGTGTCACGTCACAGCTTCAGTTTTTTATGCGTCTAGCAAAATTTTAGTTTGTGACCTCAGAATCGCATACCATGAAAAAAAAGGGTTGGTTCGACGACCCAAGGTTTGTTTTAAACTTGATGAGGTTGTTTTCTATTAACCGGTGAGTTGTGATCATGACTTATTTATGTTATTAAAGTTTGTGAGTTCTACTACTTTTTATCTTTGTTTGAAGTGATTTGAAAGTAAGTATTCATATTATATATAAAAAAAGTAAGCATTTAATTTTCAAAAAGAGGAAGTAGTTACAAAGTTATTGAATGTTCAGCCAATCACATTGTAAACAATATAAACCAATTAGCTCAAAATGGAAAGAATATAAATAGTAAGTCTAAATGAGTCCTAAGAGCGGAGGGTGACTCGAGTCATTCGTACGTTATTGGCGATTTTGGATATCAATGACACCGTCATAGGTCACCGCCTATCGTGACATTTGCACGCCGTTAGTACCAATGCCATACCCTTCACATTCGTTATTTGTTTTTTTTGTGAGTGAGTGAGGTATTTTTGGTGGGGTTTTGTAGGGGGGGTTAGTTATTGGTGTGTTATTGAAAGGGGGATGAGGTGACGCTGAGGTGACAAACGAATAACATCATATTCGTATTCGGATCACCCTCCACTCTGATGAGTGACGAAACATGATTTAAAGAAAAAACTAATCTAACATGACATGACATAAGGTTGGTAGCAATGTAATCCACCAATCCGATCGGTCTCCTCTAGACTAACGCGGCCTCCTCCTTTACATGTGAACAAGACTAACCAAACTCTCTCAACTTTTTCATTCTTTTGATTCACAATCAGACCAAACAAATGAAAGGCAAAAAATGAAAGCCAAAATGAAAGTAAGTATACATAAAAAAGAGTTTTTTTTAAACTCACTATTGATAAAATTTTAATTTAAAAAAGTGTTTGGTCATTTTTACGATCACCACTATGTGTGTTTGGTCTATAGTTAGTCTAAGATAAAAAAAACTGAGTTGGTATTCATTTATCAGTCTGATTTGGTCACTTTATGTGGTTGCATTACAACTAGTCTAAGAAAAGAAATGTGGTTTGAGCCACTCTCTTTGTTATAATCTGAATGGTAGAAAATGTAGCGGTTTAATTGGGCTATCACATGACCATTTTCTTTTTAATGGTCAATCCTTAGTGTGCGATGTAATGGCCCTACGACGTGTCATAGGGTTTAGTAATTAGTATCCATGACACCGTCAAACTGCATCTCCTCTCACATGTTATTTGTCACATGTCATCCGCATCACATTGTCATCCGCATCACACTGTCATCCGCATCACATTGGGTTATAGGTACTTTTTTATTTTTATTTTCTTTTATTTTTGTGTGTGAATGAGATATTTTTGTGATGTGTTATGGAAATTTAGGCCAATGGCACGAAAATGTAACCAACTTGCCACATTTTGCTTTGTTGCGTAGTTATCTTTATTTTTTCTATTATTTATATTATATTTTTAAATTTCGTCTATTGTATGTATATCGTGACAATTTTACCCTTCTCATTTGTCAACACTCCTATTAATCGGTAGGTGTAAAATGGTCATAAGATACATATAATAGATGGAAAAAAATTGGACGGCAAAAAGAATTATATAAATAACAAAAAGAGAACTTCTAGCACGCAGCTAGAGAAAAATTACAACGGTTTTCTTAGCCAATCATGCCAAACTAATCGATTAAAACTTCTACTATTTAACCAAGAAAACGAAAAAAGACGAATACTATCATAAATGTTACATTATTTGAAGTTTTGAGAGAAAAATGTGACGGAATTGCGATAGTTCCAAAGACACCAACACGTAGTAACAACAATCATGATCATCCGTTCCTTGAGTACATTTGATATCCGAAGATTCTCGATCCAATCCAACCAATCCGAGTGAGAATTCAAAATCGGGATGGACATATCGCACCAAATACGAACCAATCTCCATATGTTTGAAGCCACTTCGCAATCGAAGAAGAGATGCTCATTTGATTCTACCCCATTTGAGCAAACTGGACACATAATCGAAGTAATATCTAACCCTTTTCGTGACAAATTCAAGCGATGAGGAAGCCGATCCAATCTCAATCTCTAAAAGAAAATATTTACCTTTCTAGGAAGAATTTTGTACCATCGTGTTTGGATATCCATTGTTGAAAGCATGAGATCGTCAATGTGATTTATTGCAGCTCCAACCGTAAAAAAACCTAGTGCTACCAATATTCCAACAAAAAGTGTCCTCGCCTTCAAGTCTCGTAATCTGATTCAAATCATCCATTAAACGAGCCAAAAGATCACTACTCATGCCCGTGACTTCTCGCCTCCACTGGAAAGATCATACCCCACCTACAAAACGGCCGCGAACCAAACATTGAGGTTGCAAATCCAGCCTACAAAGTCTATTGTACCATTGGTATAAAGGACTTTCAACGATACAATGATCCTTCCAAAATCTCACATGCGAGCCACAGCCTACTTTTTTTTGAACGGCGGATTTTATTAAAACGAAAAGACTAGCAAGAAGCTAGAAATTACAAAGTAACAAGATGTGGGTTTTTAAGCCAATCTACCCAACTAAAAGACTTTCCCAACTAAAAGACTTTTAGAACGCGAGCTATGTTACACCAAATTGCGAAGGATCGTGTGACTATAACCTCCTTCAAATATAAGCGGCCTTCGGAAGGACATGCCAACCAAAACATGCTCTTGAACGAAATTCCAAATGGTACCACCACTAAGACAAAACAAATACGCCTCTTGAACAACCTTTATCCTTTATAGGAAAGAAGACGGATACTCAACAACCATTCTACAAGCCAATATCATCATAAGAAAACACCATCACGACATCAATTCCCACCAAGAAAGCACAACCTATGCAAATTCTCTCTAGGATAGCGTGGCTATAAAAAAATATGCTAGATGATTCCACATTCTTTCGTGCATAAAGAACATAGAATCGACTCATACCAATGTCCTCTTTTATAGATGTTAACCGATAGTAAGATGTCCACTTTAACTTTCCAACACGTGAATATTACTTTAATAGTCACGGCTTTATCCAACGGGTTTTGGAACAGACCACTGTACAACGAGTTACACGTCAAGAGATTTCCTAACCAAGCGACTGTAAAACGCCACAACCTCAAAGAACCACACTCCAACTATTCCTTCTGAATCGAAAAGAGTAAATTCATTCACATTTCACGAGCTCATATATTGAAGCTCTTCAGCTCCAGCTTGAGCTCTAACGAAACAAACACAGAAAGTTCATCAAGAGATCAACATACAACGCCACTAAACACATTTTTTTGAGTCTCCAATGCATACATTCTTTCTGGAAATCAGATTGGCGAAAGTGTTTGACGCCCCTCACATTTGTCCTCCCAGCACCGAGAAGTCACACCCCTTGCCCATATCTTCTCAAGGAATGACTCCTATCAATCAGTCCCCTGCACTCTGAATAGTTGAACCTCCTTGACGATATCCAACCATAAGACGAACTGGTGGCTTCGAACATGTTTACCAATCTTTTCGGTCTCTCCAGAACCATTAATAATATTTGGTCCATAAAGCTGATTGATGTGTGCAGAAACGCAAACCATTTGAATACGAAGACTCTATTAAGAGGCGTAGAAAATCGAAACTCCAAGACCTCCCTTTTCTTTAGAACCAAAACTTTACTTCCATTTAACCCATAGTGCTTCTTTCCGTTATGCTCATCCCATAAAGCGAAATGACATCTCTAGAATTCCATATTGAGAAGAACGATAGATCAGGTCCCTTCACTTCCATATAGATAAACGAGTTTAAAATATTATTGACCAACCTCGCTCCACGATGAATCTGAGACATAATAAAAAAAAAAAAAAAAAAAGCACCAACTTTAAAACTAAATACGAGAAAGGCACATGACAAGCAATTGCACAACCAATTTTCTTTGCTGCCTGCTCCACCTTGTTGACTAGAAACTAAATCCCAATGATTTACTCTCTGGACATGTTTATCACATAAACCCGAAGCGTGATAAAAACATACAATAGATTTTCTCCCCGTCCAACACACAGACAAGTATCCAATATTAGCTTCGCTCCAATGCGACCATGAAAATCACGTCATCGCAGACAGACTAATTATGATAAACAAGAAGAGAAGACCAACCTGAATACCTCTAAATAAGCATGCGTCCACCGCTCTTTGCATCGAGATATGTAGACTCTCCATGATCAAAAGAAACAAGAACGGAGAAGAGATCACCTGGCTTCTTAGGCTCTATGGGAAATGAAATTCTTAGTAGGACTACCATCACAATACACACCGAACCTTTACTGAAGAGAGTAACAAATTAGATCCAACCACCGCACTTCTCAACACAAATCCGAAGCCTTTTTAAAGACTCATCCAAAGGAATCCCAACAGACCGAATCATATGCACTTTTCGAAGTCTAACCTTAAATACAATAGTATGCTTCTTTTTCATCTTACACCATTGAAATAACTCATTTAAAATGAATAGACCATCTAGAATCTGCCGTTTCACCACAAAAGCTGATTGAACATCGGATACTAAGTCTTCCAAAACAACCACCACACTTTTGCAAAAAAAATCTGGCAATAATCTTGTATAAACTTCCTATTAAAAGTGAAAGGTCTGAAATCTTTCATCAGGTAAGCCTCTTGAGTCCTTTGTGATTAGAGTAGATAACGATGAGTTGCTACCAATATAAGGAAATTGGCCTCATGATTGAAAAGTAATAACACCGCCTCTACCACGTTCATTTTTCCAGAAAATCCAATATCGACGATAGAACCAAATGTAAAACATCAGTCCAGGCGCGATTTTCAACCCCACAATCCCAAACCGCTTTCTTGATCTCCCCTCGTGTAACCTCAATTTCCAAAACCATTATGTTGTTCGATGCTCAATTTATTCGAGGGACGTCCCAATCGATACTGAGAAGACACGGATAATCAGGAGGCCTTACTTAAACGACTACAAAATAGAAAGAACAACTCAACTATACTAAATAAGTAGATCCGATTCCATAACCTTTCACTAAGATACCATGAAGCAAGTTGTTTCACATTTTTTAATTTAGAACCCCAGGATAACACTTCGAATTTCGTCACCTTTTATCGCCCCTTTGTACTATGACTTTTTGAGCCAACTCCATTGTGTCTAATTTAGACCAAGTCTTAAATATTTTAAGGATCTCCATCGTTTAGAAATCACAGAGTTGAGCTGCCCTCCCCCTTGTCCAGTACAAATCATTTTGGACAACACTTCTAGTAAGATTGCTTTAATGTACTTTTTGATTTTCTTTGTTGGTCTTTAACTCTCATCATACAATGCTTCTCTTTGAGATACTTCATCTTTTTTCTACAATAAACAATGAGATACAGCGCATTCGAATTCTGGTCACCTGAGCATCATTCCATGTTTGCGTTTCACAAAGGTATCGAACCCTTCCAATTCAAACCATAATGGAAAAAAACGAATCGAGAAGCCATAATCCTGAAGGGACCGCGCGACATTATAAATCATAGCCTTGATCGGAAAATTACGGTCCAAGTAATAGATGAAATGTTATGACCTGAATTATATAAACCATCAGAAATAAGGAAGGTCGAGTTTGCTCGATCTATCGATCCTGTTACGACTACCATGTAAATTTGCAACCGTCTAGAGGGACCTCCACCAATCCAATGGAGAAATAAACAAGTTGAAAGCATCTAGCACCATTGAGCAATTAAAAATAGACCCGTGTCTTATCATTTGTACGCACTTCATAAAATCACCATTATGATTACACTCTCCGCACTTTTGAGAACTAGAATCAAGTAATCTCTAGCATCTTCTTTTCCACGTAACTCTTTAGGAGGCATATATACAGAAATAAAGATTAACTTCTACTACTATTAGGCGCCCATTCCCTTGAATCTCACAAAGTAATCTGAGATCGTTGAAGTTGACAGCAACGAAACAATCTTAGCATCCACTCGATACAAAGAATACCCCCTAAATTTCCAACACGGACTATGAACAAATCAATCCAAATTACCTCACACACCAAATAGTTCATGAGATATTAGACAACAGCGCTCAATACATTCTCCATTTACTATTTCTCCTTGTAAGTAGATCACACAAAATTCACCTTGTTTTTTCCACAAACTCTCAGACCCAATCTTTTTTAACCTTTTGGGCAAGAGCTTGAATCGTTCAAAGCTAAACAATTCATCGAATACCAATTCACTCGCTAGAGAATCTAATGATGCTCTCCAAATGATTGGTTAATGCATCCCTCCAATATTGTAACCATTGTTTATATACCCACTTGTAACTAATATCCTCCATGAGTTGAAGATTTATCTCCAGAACGTGGAATTCACATTTTTTAAAGTGACCGAGCATGTAGATCTTTCCGTATCATCTTATGATGTTAAGAGTGAGTTTATTCCTTCGTTACGATTCCGCTCCACTCTTGGAACCTTATGTACCCAGATAATCGCCTTCCATATACAACACTTTTTGAAGCATTTTTTTGAGCATCCACATCATTTTTGGAGTAAAGCCGGGGTATTTCAAGTATCACCAGAATTGGGAATGTCCAGCTAGTAAGGCACCTTTTTCTTATCAAGTAAATCAATCGATATCAGAAAAGGTCTACCGATCGAGTTCCTTTTGTACACTATTACAACCTCTTTCACCTCAAAAGAAGCTTCTCTTTCTCAGAAGATTTTTTTCGGCCACCCTCTTCAAGATCACTCTCCTCACTTCCATATTTGGAGCTATACGCAATCCTTCATTTTCATCAAATGAACCTTCGTTACCACTCAGTCATCTGACTTACAATCTAGACAATGTCTTCTTATTCTCAAATCATAGGCATCCAATCAGAAACTCTTAGCCCGTATACAATCAATTGTTTAACCTTGGTATAATGACTTAAACATATTTTTCATAAATGATCTCAACGAGAAAGACGTTTTGATACAAACTCTTTTACTATGAAGGTAACCATCTTCCTGTTCATCAAAATCTAGCAATTCCTCCCACTTAGAAGTAATACGAGAGAAGGTGTTTTTGGACCATACTTTAAGTGGTATACCCTCGATATCAACACGTAACTCTTTCATCAACAAAGAAAGGAATGAGATGCTTAAGTAACTGAGCAAACCAGAACCAATACCCACCTTTGACCTAAACGCCTCTTTTGCACTCTACTCTAGTGACTACAATCATCACCCAGAAAACATCCCAATATCTTTTAGTTTGACATTAACAAAACCTCATAATGCTAACATCCACGTTCAAATTTGTTAAAAAGTGAAGTGCTTGACTTTACCCAACAAAACAAAAGAATAAACCGTCTTTTAGCATACTTTCATCAAGCACACACGCCTGAATCCTCCTTCTTATGAAACTGAAGAGTTCACATTAACGACATGCTGCATAAGATTTTAGAGTTCACATTCTCACCCACTCTCCTTATGAAAACTATCCTTAGGAGCACTTTGATCACCTTATATTGACGATTGCGAGTTAATTTTTATTCAATGGAGGTCTTTGAAATCTCGTAATATTAGCATGAAGTTCAAAAACGCCCAACCAAATATACAAAGACTTTAACCAAACGATCAACATCACACGACTTAATAAAGCGAATCAAATCAAACCTTTACCACTTGGACCTTCCTATCAGGAACTAAATAAGCATCAACCACAGTTCCGATATACTGTTTACATACGTCCAAAGCTCTAAGCAGAAAACTTATCGAGCAAATTCGTGTCACAAAAATAGATAAGAAAATTAGCTAACTCATCTTCCTTGATCGATACATCCCCATAGCAGATAGAACAAACACGCTTATAAAAGCAAATCTCGAACAGAAAGGTTAGGGTTTTAAAAATAGGGTTTAAAAGAAAAGATTAAAAAAGGATCATAAATCGATGAAAAATTAGGGCTTGGGAAATCAATTTGGGTTTAGGAAACGTTTCTTTAGGAACAATGCCACTAGAATGTAAAATATTTATGGACCCAAAATTTTTTGCCCATAAACCATTAGTGTTGCAACTTTTTAGATCTAGACCCGCGTCCTCTCCGTGAATAGCTTTGATAACTTTAACCCATAACAAATTCGGATTAGAAACCATCCACCACCTCTATTTTTGTAGGAGAGCAAGATTGAAAGCTTTCAAACTACCGATACCCAAACCTCCTTTTTCAAGAGATGCCAAAATGTTTTCCCATTTAATCCAAGCAAATTTTGTTGACACTCCTATTAACTGATAGGGGCAAAATGATCATAAAATACATATAATAGAAAAAAATAAAAATGAATACACAACAAAGCAAAAAATGACAAGTTAAATACACTTACGTGTCATTTGCCCTTGAAATTTAGTTAAAGAGAGTGTTTCTGTTATGAGAATATTATATTATATATGATAGATGACGCCTATAAAACTTTAATGATGCAACTACATCTAACTTTCTAACATGTTCGTGAACATGAGATCTCATGTAAAACATATGTATGAACATTAAATTGCTTATTCACTCGATTATTTATCCGTAGTTTAAAAGAAACTTGTGAGATGTATAATCAAATATATAAAGTTTGTTTGTTTAAAGTGTGAAAATTAGAAGGGGTTGAATAGTGTATCGCTTTTTAAAAATTAATTATACTTGTTTGTAAAAATCTTAGATCCGAGTTTATGTGAGATCAATTGAACACA
>BQNB010207561.1:0-10468 GCA_026074375.1 Tanacetum coccineum
TGCCTTTGATTTTCTAGTTTCTTTTAAAAAATGGTGCCAATTTTAAAATTTTTGACATGTTTTTCTTACTGAACTAGAATTAATCTTTGCCGAGCACACTATTATCCCATAATTAAATTGGTGAGGTTAAGCCTAATATTTCGTTTCCATTTATTATACAAAAATCCAACAAATATATAAGAGTGTTAGTAGTATTGTAGACTTTAGAACTTGGCATGTTAAGACCTAATTGGTTAGTTGGAGTAGACGGTTCAAGAAGGCAACATCTTAGGAAATCACCCAAAAAGCCTATATGGGTGTGTTTATCGACTTATCACACTGACTTGTCGACCTCCCCGTGTAAAACCTTTGTTGCACTCAATGTTAGTGCAAAATAACCCTAGATCACCTTGTTAAGTCAATCTCTGTTTAAACCCTATACGTTTCGTTACACCATATCGCCTTAGCCTACCTTGTAGTCTTTATTTTCTTCATGTTGAAATCTCTAGCTACTTAAGTCTATGGTTCGGGGGAATGGGTACGAGAATTTTATGCATTCGTGGAAGACCTATCATTAAAGATCTATAAAGACCCCTTGTATCATCACTTTCGATATTGTTTATCTTAAGTGAGGGGATGTGTGTATTATATCAAATGCTGCAGGGGCAATAATAAAAAGATTTAAACTTCTATAGCATTTGCATGTTTAAAAAGAAAAGATGGTGCAACTATAAGCCATCTATGTGCTAAAAAATGTAAAGATGGAAGCCATCTTAATGATTATGAAGGATGGAGCTAGTAGCCCATTATTGAAGATCAGAATTTCAGACTTAGACTCTTGGACTTATGGATAGACAGTAGCTACTTATGACAACTTTAGATTACTTTAGACTATTTGTTTCGTGTTTTTATTTAACAACAATTATTGTGTATCCTGTGTCTTATCCTACCCTATATTGTTCTACATCCCGACCATTAGTTTTGCTCGAATGAGGGATTTGATTGCAATCATGTATGTCTATTCCATCATTATGGATGTGTATATGTAATTTTTGTCGCCCTTGTTGGTGTAACGCTTTTGGAAAAGGACTGCATGATGATTCACACTTAAACCTGTTTGTCACCCATGTCGCCTTTGAGACTGTTTAGATCCTAATTCTAGTTGGTGGAGACTTGTGTACTTTCCAAGTTTATGATAGAATGCATGCTATGACTGTGCAATTGAGTGATCATCTAGAAATGAAACACTTAGATTAGTAATGAGAGTTGAGTGTTTTCGATTCCCTTTTCATGAGGTGTTCGGCTCTGGTATTTTCTAGCATAAATAACTTATAAATTCATTTCTCCGAGTTAAATTAAGGAAATCTTTTTATAAATTATTCTAAACGGTTCTACTTGAGGGCAAGTAGAAGTCAAGTGGGGGGATATTTGATAACATCAAATAGTTAATACATTTTAATATCAAATTCCCTATGAAAATGCTTATAAATATGTTATAAATGTCTGAAAACGTTACTTAATTGTTTATATTTAGTTTTTAGGGACCAAGTGAGCATTTTAGCAAAAGACGTGGGATTTGGACATGAAATGCACTAAAGTGAAGAGTTCAAGGCTTGTTACGGCGTAACATCCCCGAAGGATTACGCCGTAACATATTTTAAAGAAGAAATGAGTCATCACAGCTTTTACGACGTAAAGCCTCTCCTACTTTACGTCGTAACATTCAAAATTCATAGAAGATGATTTATCCGAGTCAGCGTTACGGCGTAACATAGGCGACAAGGTTACGCCGTAACATCATTTTAGCCTAGAAGATTGGAAGCCTACGTAGCAAGGTTACGGCGTAACGTCTCATAAGGGTTACGCCGTAACAGTTTTGAAAAGTATAAATAGAGCCCTCATCCGGCTCATTCATCATCACTCACTTCCACAACTCACAACACAGTCCCAAGGGGTGAACCAAGCCCCCAAGGTCCAAAGCATTTCACCAGAAGGTCCAAGGGAGAAGTCACTTTACTTAATTCTTGTATTTAATCATTCATAACATTCACTGTAAGAACAATGATGATTCAATCCATGTTTACTTTCATTAATTCTTGCATTACTGTTACCATGAGCGGCTAAGCACTCTTAGTGCTGGCCTAACCATGTAATTTCTATTGATATGATTATTGTTTCCTGTTCAATTATGGTTCTGTTAGATATCCTTATAGCCTTTCATTGATCCCTGTGTTTTGGTAGTATAGAGGGTGGCTTAGATCTTGTTAATATTTTTATTAGACTTACCCTGTTGAACCTGGGATTAGCAGGGTGCTAGGGTAGCTTGGCACCTATCCCTAGTGTAGGAAGTTACCACATTACCGCCTTTGCCATATTAAATACTTAAAAATCACAGGAACTCTTTCAGAGAGGGTTAATAATCGGTTTAGATTATAGATTGGTATTAAGGAGAGTTGGGGATTAACTACTACAAACTTAGATGCCCTGCTCGTGTGATCGTAGAGGAATGTGGGATCACAAAGTAAGTATAGGACAGAATTGAACATTGCACATGAAAATGTAATCATATGCATTAGTAATAAAATGGTTAGGTTAGCACGCTTTTCTCCCTGAATTCTTTTATCACTTTACTTTACTGCATTTACTTTTCTGTAGTTATTAAAATCAACTGAAAACCATTTTCAAACGTGACATAATCAAATTAAAACTAGTAAACCTTAGCTCTTGGGACGACCTCGGATTTACCAAACTACTGCACTATATACGACCGGGTTCTCTGCCCGTTAGTGCGTGTATCGGTAGACGAGTTTTATAAATTTAAAACATGGCAATTAATTATTTAAAATATAGTTACGCATCAGCCTACGGGGTCACACATCATATACACATAGATTATTTACTCTATTTATATATTCTATATATATTATCTATTATATATCTATATATTTATTTATTTATATATATATATATATATATATATAATAATAATAATAATAATAATAGTAATAATAATAATACAAGTGTATATTTATTATATATGTATATAATACTCTATTAATCTATATAATAATATAGATGTATATTTATTATGTATATTAATATATCTAACGATAGAATACTTAACGATCGTTAATTAGTTCATTTATAAATAATTAACTTTAAGTCTCTTAATTAATATATAATGTACATGTTAATTATACAAAGTGAAAAGTCAACCCAAAGGGGTCTTGGACGTGTGATGAGGAACAGCCAAAAGAGGGAAAAGAAGGAAAATAAGTTTATCCCACATCGGTGGGATAAGTAAACTTGGGAGCTCTATATTGAATATAATTAGAGGGTCCCTAAGCCTCATTTATCATCTTTTCTCCTCCTCTCTCTTTTGTAGTCAACAAAAAAACACCCTCATTGGAAAGGGAGTTTGAGCTCGATTAGTTCTAGTATTCTTTTGCTCGTTGGTTCGAGGAACTAGCATTCGGGTAATAGTGTATAACGTATAGTGTGGATACACGTAGAGGTTGCTTACTTTATCAACTCTAAGGGTTTCGGTTTGCACGGTTTCATATACGTGCATATATTCAAGAAGCTCTCGTTTCTTCACTAGCATGGTTGCTAGAGGTACGTTTTTCGTTTACGTTTTTTGTTTATAGTTGCTATATGAGTTTAATTCTGCTGCGTAGCTCATAGAATATTATGTGTAATATTAGGGTTATTAGATAACCATTTCTAGCAATGGCATCACGAGCCGTTCATATAGCATTATAATTACATAAAAACAGTAAAAACGCTTAAAACGCATATTTGTGATATTTTTCTTGCTTTTTATGTGTGATCCCGATTAGGGTTTTATTTTGTGAAATAAAGACTCCTAAGAGTCACCTAAAATCTAGAAAAATAAATATGGTTAGGGTTTTTACTCGATCCGACACGCTTATTATGTAACTTGGTTTATAATTTGCGCGATTTTGCTTATTTATGTTTATTTACTTGTTTAAATAGATAAACCATGATTATACATGCATATAATTCGTGGTTAATAAGCTTAATATGACTATTATGCATTCTTGTTAATATGGTTTGCTTATTTGATGCTTAATACCTTGATACGCCTTGAATTTACATAAGTGATTGATTGTTTTTAAGTGCTGATTGCTTGACCTTCGTCTACTAAAAACTGATTTGTTGACAAACCTTAAGGAGTAGGACCACGAATTTTATTCGGGAATTCAAAAATCCAGTAGCTAAAACTTTCATTTTTAGTGCAAAAAGCGAGGAAGACTTTTTCCGTATTAGCTCGTGCTCCGAAGTCAGAAATCCTGCTCAATCAGCTTTTGTAATTTTCTTATTTACATCAAGTATATTGACCTTTACAATCGAGTAATCGATGTATGTGTACCACGTGTTCTCTGGATGATTAGAAATCTCGTTGGGGGTCTTTTTTTTGGTGTGTGATTGAGTATATTAGTTTTGTTGTTTGTGCATTAATGTCTTGCGTGTTTTTGTTGATTTAATTGTTCAGAAGTGGTTTTTGCTTATTCATAAATGTGCTTTTTATAATATATGGATAATTGATTTTTCGGAAATTAATATGGACTAAAAGCACTCGATCATTATGTTTATTGTTATATATTTTTATATATATATATATATATATATATATATATATGGATATGTACACTTTGCTAGATCATGTTGCGATATATACGTAAACTTGTTATTTCTTGCAACGTTCTATAACGTATGAGATTAGTGGTTTCTGAAAGGGAACCCGCGACGGAACAACGCAAGAATAAACATTTTTACGTCAACGATTTAACAATATTAAAAGTAAGTCGTGATTGTTACTAGGGTTTGATTATTTCCCATGGGGATTTAACCTTATCCGTAGTAACTTTACTTATACTTGGAAATATTGAAAACGTATTAACCCTAATTTTATAAATCACATGTGGATTATAAAATATAAGGGTTGTTTTTATACATAGAAATTTAAAACAAATATGGAAATGTTTTAAAAAAATGATAGTGTTATAAGGATGTATGCATGCTTCCTTATACACGATTTTGGTACACTTTTTATCAAAATATTTATACCCTTAAAATTAAGTCACTTGCCATTTAAGTATGAAATCACTTGAGTTTGTTTTTTATTCGATGACAGTCTTAGAGGAATTACAAAACAAGATAATATAATAATCGTACGGTCAGACCTGAGACTATAAAATTACTGATTTTGTATTGGATGACTTATATCGAGTATGTTTGTCAGACTTTCGACCCGAGGCATACGATGGGGGTGAAACACGCTTACTTGACATTATAATCCTGGATTATGATGCCTTGGACCCCATAAACCTAAGAGTTGCACATGTTGGCAATTATCACACGTTGATTACCTTTTGAGTTTACCATTTATAGTAGATCAACTGCATTAATGGTAGAACGTCAAGGTAGATCTTAGTTCCTTGTAAAATTAATTATTTCTTCATATATACATGGGTAGTTAATTTTTGAGGGATGAATTATCGAAAATACTAATATTGAACTTTGCAAGTTCTTTTAATGTATTAATGCAACATATACCGTAAACAAGGGTTTATTCTTTATTGTTGACGATAACGTGTGCTTATTTTCCTTAGGTAAATAAGACTGTTTCCACTTTGACTTTTTACTTGGGAAAAAAAGTTTTAATAGGATTGAAAGACGGTGATATTTCCGTCTTTCATTCCTATTATAACTTTTTCACCAGTAAAAAGTATAGGAAATAGACTAATTTTCCCAAGGAAAATAGACACGGTTTATCTTTCAACAAGTAAAGAATAAACCCTTGTTTACGGTATACGTTGCATTAATACATTAAAAGAACTTGCAAAGTTCAATATTAGTATTTTCGATAATTCATCCCTTAAAAATTAACTACCCATGTTTATATGAATAAACAATATTTTTACAAGGGTCTAAGATCTAACTTGACGTTCTACCATTAATGCAGTTGATCTACTAGAAACGGTAAACTCAAAAGGTAATCAACGAGTGATAATTTCACATGTGCAACTCTTAGGTTTATGGGGCACAAGCATCATTATCCAGGATTATATATGTTCAAGTAAGCGTGTGTCACCCCCATCGTATGCATCGGGTGGAAAAGTTCTGAAAACTATCTCGATATAAGTCATCCCCACTAATACAAATCTAGTAATTCTTATAGTCTCAGGTATGAACCGTTACGATTATTATATTATCTTGTTTTGTTAATTCTTCTAAGACTTGTCATCGTAATACAAACAAACTCAAGTGATTTCGTACTTGGTTGGCAAGTGACTTAATTTTAAGGGTATAAATATTTTGATAAAAAACAAGTGTACCAAAAAATTGTGTATAAAGAAGCATGCATACATCCTTATAAAACTATCCATTTTAAAACTTTTGCATATTCGTTTTAAATTTCTATGTATAAAAACAACCCTTATATTTTATAATTCACATGTGATCTATAAAATTAGGGTTGATACATTTACAATATTTTCAAGATAAGGTTAAATCCCCATGGGAAATAATCAAACCCTAGTAATGATTACGACGTACTTTTAATATTGTTAAAACGTTGACGTAAAAATGTTTATTCTTGCGTTGTTCCATCGCGGGTTCCCTTTCAGAAACCACTAAACCCATGCGTTATAGAACGTTGCAAGAATTGCAAGACAAATAACAAGTGACGTAGATATCGGCAACATGATCTCAGCAAAGGTGTACTTATCCATATATTTATATATATATATATATTATATATATATTATATATATACAAATAAACATGAATGATCGAGTGCTTTTAGTCCATCTTATTTCGCGAAAAATCAATTTTAACATATATATAAAAAAGCCACATTTTATTAATAAGCAAACCACTATCGAACAATTAACCATACTAAAACAAGTAGACATTTAATGCACATTAAAACACAACCAATATACACATCAAACACCAAAATAAGACCCCCAACATGTTGTCAGAATTCTCCTTAGAAGAGTGGTACACCATACATCGATTACCGTTATTGTAAATGTCAATATACTTGATGTAAATAAGAAATTACAAAGTGATTGGCATGTATAACTGACATTTAGCACTATCTAATACGTAAAAATTCTATCTCTAAATTAAACACAAAACAAAAAAAAAAAAAACCCCCCAAAAAAATAAAAACCCCCCCATCCCCCAAAAAATATCCCGCCTAATCAATTATTCCCATATATTTCTTTTTATATATATATATACTCACCCCCCCCCACCCTTTTTCACTAAAAATGAAGTTTTAGCTACTGGATTTTTTGTATTCCCGATAAAATTCTGTATGGTCCTGACTCTTCATGGTTTGTCAAAAAATCAGTTTTTAGTGGACGAAGGTTAAACAATCAGCACTTAAAATAACACTTCAATTCACTTATGTAAATTCAAGGCGTATCAAGGTATTAAGCATCAAATAAGCAAACCATATTAACAAGAATGCATAATAGTCATATTAAGCTTATTAACCATGAATTATATGCATGTATAATCATGGTTTATCTATTTAAACAAGTAAATAAACATAAATAAGCAAAATCGGTAAATTATAACCAAGTTACATAATAAGGTGGTCGGATCGAGAGTAAAAACCCTAACCATATTTATTTTTCCAGATTTTAGGTGACTCTTAGGAGTCTTTATTTACAAAATAAAACACTAATCGGGATCACACATAAAAAGCAAGAAAAATATCACAAATATGCATTTTCTAAGCGTTTTTATCATTTTTTATGTAATTATAAAGCTATATGAACGGCTTGTGATGCCACTGTTGGAAATGGTATTAAATAACCCTATATTTACACTTAATATTTCTTTCGAGCTATGCTAGCATCATGTTAATCTCATATAGCACTATAATTAAACATAAACAATAAACGGGAAGAAAGTACCTCATAGCAACCTAGCTACGTGAAGAAACGAGAGCTTCTTGAATATATGCACGTATATGAAACCGTGCAAACCGAAACCCTTAGAGTTGATAAAGTAAGCAACCTCTACGTGTATCCACACTATACGTTATACACTATTACCCGAATGCTAGTTCCTCGAACCAACGAGCAAAAGAATACTAGAACTAATCGAGCTCAAACTCCATTTCCAATAGGGGTGTTTGTTTTATCGACTACAAGTGAGAGGAGAGAGAGAGACGATAGGAAGAAGTGGGAGAGAGAGAGAGATGGAGAGAGAGAGAGAGAGAGAGAGGGAGAGAGAGAGAAGGGGGGGGGGAGGAAAAGGGATGATAAATGAGGCTTAGAGACCCTCTATTTATATTCAATATAGAGCTCCCAAGTTTACCTATCTCACCGATGTGGGATAAACTTCTTTTCCTTCTGTTCCCTCTTTTGGCCGTCCCTTGTCATAAGTCCCCACACCCCTTTGGGTTGACTTTTTGACTTTGTATAATTAACATGTACATTATATATTAATTAAGGGACTTAAAGTTAATTATTCGTAAATGAACTAATTAATAACCGTTAAGTATTCTATCGTTAAATATAATAATATACATAATAAATATACACTTATATTATTATATAGATTAATAGAGTATTATATACATATATAATAAATATACACTTGTATTTTTTTTATTTTATTATTAATATTAGTTTATTTTGTTTTATTATTTATATATATATCTATAATATATATATATATATATATATATATATATATATATATATATATATATATATATTAATAGAGTAATATCTATGTGTATATGTGTGTGACCTCGTAGGCTGATGCGTAACTATATTTTAAATAATTAATTTCCATGTTTTAAAATTATAGAACTCGTCTACCGATACACGCACTAACGGGCAGAGAACCCGGTCGTATATAGTGCAGTAGTTTGGTAAATCCAAGGTCGTCGCAAGAGCTAAGGTTCACTAGTTCTAGTTTGATTATGTCACGTTTTAAAATGTTTTTAAAGTTAATTTTAATAACTATAGAAAAGTAAATGCAATAAAGTAAATTGATAGAAGTATTCAGGGAGAAAAACGTGCTAGCCTAACCATTTCGTTACTAATGCTATGATTATATTTTCTTGTGAAATGTTCAATTATAAGTTCCATTAGTGGTTCTAATATCGACAAACCCGAATTGGCATTTGAGGTCTGCCTTTATTTCTTAATCTACGATTACCCACATTCCCCTATGTTCACACCGGAGACATGGCATCTCAGTTTCGTAGTGGTTATAACCCTAACTATAGCTATATGACCAATTATATATCTAAACCCAATTATTAAACCTTTAAAAAGGTGTCCTTGCTTTTTATAAGTATTAATATAGCAAAAAAGGCGGGTTTGGGTAATGTGGTAAATTCCTACACTAGGGATATGTGCCAAGCTACCCTAGTACCCCGCTAATCCTAAGTTCAACATGGTAAGTCTAATAATATGATTAACAAGATCTAAGCCACCCTCTATACTACCAAAACACAGGGATTAATGAAAGGCTATAACGATATCTAACAGAACCATAATTGAACAGAAAACAATAATCATATCAATAGTAATTACATGGTTAGGCCAGCACAAAGAGTGCTTAGCCGCTCATGGTAACAGTAATGCAAGAATTAATGAAAGTAAACATGGATTAAATCATCATTGTTCCTACAGTGAATGTTATGAATGATTAAATACAAGAAATGTGTAAATTGACTTCTCCTTTAGACTTTTGGTGAAATACTTTGGACCTTGGGGGCTTGGTTTACCTCTTGGGACTGTGTTGTGAGATGTGGAAGTGAGTGATGATGAATGAGCCGTATGAGGGCTCTATCTATATATTTCAAAACTGTTATGGCGTAACCCTTATAAGACGTTACGCCATAACCTTGCTACGTATGCTTCCAATCTTCTAGGCTAAAATGATGTTACGACATAACCTTGTCGCCTATGTTACGCCATAACGCTGACTCAGATAAATAATCTTCAATGAATTTTGAATGTTACGGCATAAAGTAGGAGAGGCTTTACACCGCAAAAGCTATGATAACTTATTTCTTCTTTAAAATATGTTACGGTGTAATTCGTCAGGATGTTACGCTATAACAAGCCTTGAACTTTTCACTTTAGTGCATTTAATGTCCAAATCCCACGTCTTTTGTTAAAATGCTCACTTGGTCCCTGAAAACTAAATATAAACAATTAAGTAACGTTTTTAGACATTTGTAACGTATTTATAAGCATTTTCATAGGGAATTTGATATTAAAATGTGTTAGATATTAGAAAAAGACTCGGTCCCCCCGTATATTTATTGTTCACAATAGCTCATAGGTTAATAGTTAATTGTATGTCTTTCGGTTTTAAGCCGGGTACTAATACTCGGTATTTTGTAAAAAATATATAAGCCTCTTCCAACTTTAGAAGAGGTAAGCTAGTCATTTATTCTTTTCTTATAAAACACATTTTC
>BQNB010207563.1:0-10468 GCA_026074375.1 Tanacetum coccineum
TCATTATAATGTAAAAACAAATTCAATCAAACTAAGACTTGACATATTACCCCAGGTTACGTGTGACAAAGCCGTTACTTTCATATACCTTTGCTATCACTCAGATTGCCTTATACTGCTAAGGTGAGTTCATAGCCTCGCACTTCAATATTTCAAATGTTTTATAACCCCGCGAGGGGGATACATGCTTAAACCATGAATGCAATTATTTCTGTATGCTATCCTGATTTATTATTGCCTAAGTAACTATTTTACCTTTAAGTACCCAATATCATGAACCGTTAATTACTCTACGGAGTGAGCGCGAATGTTGTGAATAGATCTATTTGGGTTGGACTCCCTGTTATACCGGTAACCAATCGCACACCATTAGAATATAACTGCGGGTGTTTTGGCAAAGGCACCCGATGGGGCTATAACATATCAAATATATCACAAGGCTTCGGATTCATTAACTAATGGCAATAATATTGTTTTACAAATAACAGGTGTATAACAACGTAACCCAATATCAAATTTACATTCAAATTATTTAACTTAAACCTATGAATATCACTCAACCTTTGTGTTAACTTTTTAGCATATTTTATCTCAGGTAACTAAGCAACCTATGGCACGGAGTGGCGAGGACTTGAAGATGGCAAAACTGTTATCATTCAAACTTTGTGTTTTAGATTTTGGGACCTTTCGTTTGTAAAAACTCTGAAGAAATAATGAATGATAACTAAATTTTCAAAAATGACTCTTTTTGATTAGTTTTCTGTGATTATGACTATGGTACCTTGAAGTAATACCCCATATTAGCTTCCGCTGCTATATGTAAAAATGGGGGTGTTACATAGAATAACTTGATTCTAAGGTCTGAATTTGCTAATATAGGTTCATTAGGTATTAGGCTTGATCTGTTTTTTATTTTTGAGTTCTAGTGTTAGCTTATTCTAGCTTATTTAGGTCTGCAAGTTAGTCATTTTGCCTTTTAGAAAATTTTAAAAAAAGTCCAAAAATTTAGTTAATAGCTTAAACTGCCTATTTCATTAGCTTTTTCTAGCTTATTTAGTTTTTGTATTAGCTTATTTCTTGCTTTGTAGTGAAGATTAGTTGTAGTAGTTAATCTGTTTTTGATTATTTCCCATTTCCTTGTGCTTATTTGTTCTGAATTTGAGCTTAAAAATGCTTAATATTCTAGTTCTTCAAACTCATTTGGTATAGTCCCACTAGCTTCACTGACTCTATCGTTATTTCATAATGACCCTTACATGAAAGTTTTGCAAGCATTTTATACTAAAAAATCACCTATCCCGCCTCTAATTATCATACCCATCTTCAATACCTAAATCTCAAGTATTCTTTCTTCTAGAAGAATTTCTGTCACCTAAGAAACAAGGTCGATCGTCTTCCTCTACTTCTTCCCTACCTCAAGTCTTTGAGATAGGCGAAAGCTCTCGAAAGTCAAGTATAGAGCGTCATGAGGAACAGGAGAATAATTCTAAATCATTTAGAGCGACTCCTCTCTTGATCGTATTGAGCATATTGAAGACAACATAGAAGGACTCAGAAAAGGTCGAGTAATTATCCAACAAGATTTCGATATTTTGGAAGCTGAACTTCAACAAGCTCGTGCCCAAATTACCAAACTCCAGAGGAAACAAATGGGAAGTAACCATAAGATTTCTCTAGCCCGCTTCAGGATTACTGAACTAGGAGACATTATCAACGACATGCAGATTCGTCACCAAGTAGATGTGGAAAATCTCCAAGACTCCATCAACGAACTCAAGAACCGTATGGAATAACCACCCAACTACTAGCTTAGATACTAGTATTAGCTTTTAACCTAGCCACGGGATGTGTGGTATAAATAAAAACACTTGTCAAATCTTGACTATGTATAGTACTAAGGCAAAATGTTCTTAATACAAAGGCAATCCCGTTATATACCTTGTTGTTTTATAATACTGATCCATTATCATCACCATTCATTATCATCATTCATTACCATCATTCATCATCATCATATGCATCATTTTCATCTTCATCACCCTCATAGCAATGCTTATTCATAAACTTTAAGCATTTTAAAGAAAAATAAGCATTACTCTTTAAACAATTTTAGACTTATGATATCATTCTTATGTGTTATCTTTTGTTGATAGAATGCCTCCAAAAGGACATCCATCATCTGAAGGCACCGGCCATCACTAAGCTGCGATTAGGAAACTAGTTGCGGACAGTGTCACTGCGATCTAGAAGCCACAAGCTGCACAATGGCATATACTAGTAATTACCAAAGGAACACCGGTCCTACTGGAAACTCCTGTAAGGTAAATGGGGAAACTATAAAGATGGTTCATTAGAATATAACCTTTCTACTTCATGGTACGTGAAGGGAGCAGTTGGCCTTATCCGTTTGGTTTAAACAAAACGAATCAGTTTTCTCTCGTAGAGTTGTGAGGTAAGTAAAACAATTGTAAATTTTGCTCACTGGCACTCTAACTGACGATGCCTTGTCATAGTGGAATGCACATGCCCAGCCTGTGGGAGTAGAGCAAGCCAATCAAATCACCTGGACTGAGTTAAAAAGGCTTCTGATGAACAAGTATTGTCCCTGGACTAAAATTAGAAAAATGGAAGAAGAACTTTACAATCTGTACTGTAAAGGGAAATGATCTTAAACCTAATTGTTATAAGATTCCAAGAATTAACAATGACTATGTCGATACATGGCGCCAACACAAGAAAACTCTTGGAAGCTTCATCATGGGACTACTCATAAGCATTAAAGGATATGTTAATGACCTCCTAACGTCAAACTTTAGAGGAAACCATTAACATAGCCCAAAGGCTAATGGATCAAGTAACCAAGCATACTCTAGTGCAAGTATCAAGTTACCACAAATGAAAGTTTGATGACAGAAGAGCTTTCAACAACATCTCCCGCAGCAACAACAACTACCGTAACACCAACACCAACAATCGCTACAACATTCATCAACTTTAACAAAACCGATGCAAAAGCTGATAGGAGCTTATGATGTTGACTCCTTTGTAACAATAGGTATGCCGAGACCTCCAATTATGAAGAGATGACAATAATCCATCAACCGGACCTGTACTGGTAATGTTATATTTGCAACAGGTGGGCTATTTGACCATGAACTGCCGAAAACTAAGAGCCAGACCTCTTGGAAAGTAATCAACTACCAGTGACAATTGTATGTCATGCCTGTGGAGAAAAATGGCATTATACAAATTAGTGCCGAAAGACCAACATCAATGCCCAGGAAAGAGCCTACATGCTAAGAGATGAGAATGCTTATCAAAACCCGAACGTGGTTACAGGTACCTTTCTCTTCTAAATTTCGCATTATATGAACAAATTATTGTTTGACTCTGGAGCTGATAGAAGCTTTATATCCATATCTCTTGCCTCTATGTTAAATATTCCGTCTATTACAATAGATACCTTTTATGACATCGAAATGGCTAACGGAAACTTAGTAAGCACAAACACCGTTATCAAAGGCTGCACTCTAACTTTGTTAGATCAACCTTTCGAAATTGATCTCATGCCAATTAAACTCGGTAGTTTCAACATTGTCATTAGTATGGACTGGTTGTCTAAGTATCATGCCAAAATTCTCTGTGACGAGAAACTCGTTCACATTCCTATCAACGGTGAAACTCTAATCATTCGAGGTGATCAAAGTAAAACTCGACTAAATTCTATATCCCTGTATTAAAAACCGAAAGGTATATATCCCAAGGTTGTCAAGTTTTCATGATCCAAGTAATGGAAAAGAAATCAGATGAGAAAAGACTAGAAGATATCCCCGTAGTCAAAGAATTTTCAGATGTTTTTCCTAAAGATTACTGGCCTTCCCTCCCATTCGCCAAGTAGAGTTCCAAATTGACTTAATCCCCGGAGCAACACCTGTAGCTCGAACACCTTATAGATTGGCTCCTTCGGAAATGTAGGAGTTATCTAACCAGCTTCAAGAACTAGCAGATTGAGGTTTTATTCGACCAAGTACATCGCCTTGGGGAGCTCCTGTCTTATTTGTAAAAAAGAAAGACGGATCTTTCAAAATGTGTATCGATTATCGAGAATTGAATAAACTTACTATAAAGAATCGTTACCCATTACCCAGAATCGATGACTTATTTGATCAACTTCAAGGATCAAGCGTTTACTCAAAAATTGACTACGATCAGGTTATCATACTGAGTGTAAGGGACAAAAGATATTCCTAAGGGAATGCTTTAGAAACAAGATACGGACATTATGAATTTTAGGTCATGCCATTTGGTTTAACTTACGCACGTGCTGTATTCATGGATCTCATGAATCGTATGTGTAAACCATATTTGGATAAATTCGTAATAGTAATTATCGATGATATTCTTATCTACTCTCGTAATAAAGAAGAACACGCCAATCATCTGAGAATAATCTTAGAATTAGTCAAAGAAGAAAAACTCTATGCCAAGTACTCAAAGTGTGATTTCTGGATCTACATAGTGCAATTTCTTGGACATCTCATTGATAATCAAGGACTTCATGTTGACCCTGCCAAGATTGAAGCTGTTAAGAACTAGACATCTCCCACTACACCCACAGAAGTGCGTCAATTCTTAGGACTCGCCGGCTATTACCGAAGATTTATCGAAGGATTTTCAAAACTTGCAAAGCCTTTGACTAATTAAACCCAGGAAAAACAAAGAATTATTCTGGGGCGAAGAACAAGGATCGGCATTTAAATCCTTAAATAATAGAAATCTGTTGTAGCACCAATTTAGGCATTACTAGAAGGAAACGATGACTTTGTCATTTATTGTGATGCATCTCTTCAAGGTCTGGGAGGAGTATTAATGCAAAAAGAAAAAGCCATTGCATATGCATACCGACAGCTCAAGCCTCACGAAGAAAACTATACCACTCATAATCATGAATTAGGAGTAGTCGTATTTGCTCTTAAGATTTGGAGACACTATCTATACGGTACAAAGTGTACAGTTTTCACTGATCAAAAAAGCCTTCAACATATTCTTCATCAAAAAGAATTAAACATGAGGCATCGCCAGCATGGCTAGATAATTTTTTTACCCCTTTTTCAGCAGATTACGATTGTAAATTCGCTATCATCCTGAAAGGCAATTGTTGTGGCAGATGCTTAAGTCGGAGAAAAACAAATCAAACCACTCCGAGTTTAGGAGCATTGTTCATAAACAGTTCAACCAAAAATTACCATCCCCAAATTTCAAAGCTCAAAATAAAGCCCTCAAATAAAAAAAATGTCAAAAACCAAAATCTACAAGAAATGGACAAAATAATTGAATTCGTCCTGATGGAACTTGTTGTAATCAAAAATCTCAAAGTTAGTTACCACTCTTTACGCTCGTTTTTTTTTTGTTTTTTTTTTTTTCTCTTTTTATTTTTTTTTTTTTTTTTTTTTTTAGGTGGTTTGAGTGACTTGAATCATGCATGAGTCTCATAAATTCAAAGTATTCTATTCACCCGGGTCTCTGATAAAATGTACCAGAAGATCTAATGAATCTCTATTGGTGCTAACAATGAAGGCAATCATCGTCTGAATATGTTTGGAAAATGTTTACATGTTCTCTTTATAGAGTTATGGCAAGAATTTCAGAAGCCATTCGGCTTACTGATACAAACCAGAAATTCCTATGTGGAGAATGGAAAGAATAACAATGGATTTCGTTCCTAATCCCAAAAACATCAAATGGACATGACACCATGTGGGGTCATTGTCGACCGTCTTCAAATCCGCGGGCATTTCATACCTACCCGAGCGACAGATAGTATGGAAACCCTTATAAGGTTATACATCAAAGAAATAGTCTCTCGACATGGCGTGCCAATATCAATCATCTCGGATCGTGACAGTCATTTCACATCCAGATTCTGGCAATCATTGCAAAGTGCCATGGGGTACTCTATTAAGACATGAGGTACGGTATTATTCTCCTGAACCGATGGACTGTGGAACTGCTAAAACTATCCAAACACTCGAAGACATGCTATGAGCCTGTGTCATAGACTTTGGAAAAGGATGGGAAAAACATTTACCATTGGTAGAATTTTCCTACAACAACAGTTATCATGCCAGTATTAAGGCAGCACCGTTTGAAGCACTCTATGGTCAAAAGTGCAGATCATCTGTTTGCTGGGCCAAAGTTGGCGATGTTCAACTCACAGGACCAGAAATAATTCATGAAACCACTGAAAAAAGATCATGCAAATTCGTCAACGCTTGCAAGCTGCAAGAGATCGACAAAGAAGTTACGCCAATGTAAGGCGAAATCCTTTAGAATTTCAAGTTGGCGATCACGTTATGTTAAAAGTATCACCTCGAAGAGGTATCATTTGTTTTGGTAAACGAGGAAAGCTTAATCCTCGGTACATTGGACCATTCAAAATCCTGAACGAATTGGTCCAGTGGCATACAAACTAGAGCTTCCTGAAGAGCTTAGTAATGTCCACAATACTTTCAACATTTCTAATCTAAAGAAATGCTTATCTGACGAGTCTCTTATCATTCCAATGAAAGAACTCCAACTCGATGACAAACTCAATTTTGTGGAAGAACCAGTGGAGATTATGGATCATGAAGTCAAGCGACTGAAACGAAGTCATATTCCCATAGTCAAAGTACGAGGACCAGAATTTACATGGGAACGCGAAGATGAAATTCGTGCCAAATATCCTTAACTATTATCCAATATCCCTTCAAAATCTAATTAAATCTCGGGACGAGATTTCTGTAAGGAGGGTGGACTATAACAATCCGCAATTTTCATCAATGTAAATATCCATCTATTAAGTTAGATGCAATGTACTATCTATCTATTATATATGAACCACTTTTTTTAGGGAAATTTTTCGCTTAAAGTTACATTAAATTATGCATCAATAACGATAGGGCCTTATCCATCAACCTACCCTATTTACCCCCTTATAACAATCTATGTTTTATATCAAGCAAACCCATCCATAACTTGTCCCTTACACGTCCAATCATTTTCTATTAATATCATTTATATTACCCATCCGTATCTATTTAACGTAGTTTCCACCGACATGTTATATCACACTACTTACCGCACCATACACACCCAGCTTAACGTTTCCCTGCCTACAACCACCCTACTTACCTTGCGTAATAAGTTAAACATTCAAAGTGAATGTACAAGCTACTAAAGCAAATGTACAAGTAATATAACATCATGTTTGAATATATTTTCCCTCCAAAATAAGGTACAAGTCATCTAAAGCACAATGTATAAGTCATTAAGCATAACATCTAAAATAGCCGTTTTACCACCGTTTTCGTTCTAGATTTTTACCATCTCTTTAATATTCAATGTATAACTTCTAAACTCAAAAACCTAAACCCTAACTCATCTTAAACCCTAATCTAAAACCCTAAACCCTAAACCCTAATTTTTCCTTAAACCTAAAAACCTAACCCCAAAACTTGAATTAAGCATTAAACTTATTTCTAACACCCTAAAATACAATCTAATACTAATTCTAAACCCTAATATACCCTTAAACATAAACCTAGCTTAACCCTAAACCCTAAAAACCCAAGTTCAAACCCACTTGAACCCGACGCCCCATTTTCTTGATTTTGGCCCATTTTAAATCAAACCAAGCCCTCAAGCACCTCAATGACCCTCCTACTTCATCTATAAGCTGCTTACAAGCACCTTAAATCCATCTCTTGGTCACAAATCAAGCTACATCACCCATTTGTTTCTCCTTCTACCCGCGGCAAGCATATACTCCTCCACACCTTCATAATAGCTTCTAGCTTGCAAGAATCACTCTTATAGCTTCCATGAATCAACCCTCACTAGACTAGACACTAATCAAAACCCAACTTGGGCTCTAAGTTCATTTCGTGCCTATAAAAGGACGAACCCCCCTTATTTCAAAATCACACCTTCATTCTCTTTTCTCTTTATGAAATAAAGTTCTAAGTTGATCAAGGAAGCCAAGTGAAGTCCCAAGAGCAGAATAGAAGCAAAGAAACCAAGTCTTGAAGCCCCGAGGTCATAATTTTAGGCGTCAAGCCTAAAAAGTCCCATTTCGACCCATTTTCGAATCATTAAGCTCAAAATCAGGTTATAAAGGTTCCATTTCTGTTTCAATACTCTTATAATGTTCATATGATCATAAATATACTCTTGTTAAAAAAATTTAACTTAAAAATCACTCGTTCTTGAGTTTTGATCCAAACCGTACCTTATAAACCCTAATTTCGTGTTTTTGATTAATCTATAAGCTAAACTTATAAGTCGTTGCTATAATCTATCCTAATAAGCCTATCTAACAATATTATAATCACTTTATTAAGTCTTGAAAGAATTTGAGCTTAAAACCCACGCGTTTTCACTTAAAAACCCTAAAATGACCCGTTTTGATTTCTAGCTTAACAAATCGTTATTTTAAACTTTCGTTACGTTAAACCTTCATATTTTAGCTTATATTAATAAGCTATAACCTGCAAATTACTTTTCATATTGAAAAATATCATTATTATGGATTTTGGACTTGTTTTGTAAATCATTTTCATGCAAGGGGTATATACTGTAACTTTTGAAAACTTATAAGTATAAGGACTATTTTTGCCATATTTCTAAAGTTATAACTATAGGGGTCTATTATGTAACTTTCCAAAGTACAAGGTTTACTTTGTACATCTTTCAAACTAGAATGACCAAACTTGTAAAAGTGAAAACTTCAAGGGTATATTTTGCCATTTTTCATTCTTAAGGGTCTAAAATGTAACATTTTGAAAAGGTGTAAAAATGTATTCAAAACCTTATAAGACATAAACTTAATTATCGATTGTGTGTTTATCGATTTCCAGTTATTGCTTGCGCTCAAAACACTTAAAACTGATTATGTTATAACTATTATATAATTCATCATCAATGTGTTTTTTTTAATCCTGTCTCGAATCTATATCGTATCACAATACTAGGGAGCTTCATATTAAGGGGTTTCATCTTGGTATTACGTTCTGACTGAGTTGTTGGGTTTACGATTTAAAGTGCCCTAGCTCCTCAAACGTTTACTGAATGACCTCTGAATTATGATGGCCCGAACGGTGATACAATACTCCATAATAATTCAATCAAAGATGATATTCATTATAATGTAAAACATATTCAATCAAATACCATTAAAACTTTCTCAAAGTTCTAGAGTACAATCAAACTAAGACTTGACATATTACCCCAGGTTGCGTGTGACGAAGCCGTTACTTTCATTTCATATACCTTTGCTATCAATCAAATTTCCCTATACTGTTAACGTGAGTTCATAGCCTCGCATTTCAATATTTCAAATGTTTCACAAACTCGCGAGGGGGATACATGCTATAAACCATGAATGCAATTATTTTCTGTATGCTATCCTGATTTATTATTGCCTAAGTAACTACTTTTGCCCTTTAAGTCCCCAATATCATGAACCGTTAATTACTCTACGGAGTGAGCGTGAATGTTATGAATAGATCTATTTGGGATTGGTCTCCCCGTTGGTGTACCCAGTTATATCGGTAACCAATTGCACACCATTAGAATATAACTGCGGGTGTTTTGGCAAAGGCACCCGTTGGGGCTATAACGTTTGATTATTATATATCTCAAAGCTTCGCACCTAGTGGAAACAAGTATGTCACCACACTAAGCTACCCTTCCTTGCACATTCAACTGGGACACTGCAAAACTTTGTATATGTTGTTTCACCTTATCCAGTTATGAAAAAGTAGTTTATCATTTTCTTTGGAAGTGGTATATGAATTTTTTTTATGTATGCATTTTTTTGTTAAAGTTATAAAACTTTGTACAACACCGCACTCGTATGAATAGGTTAAAAATGCATATATCATCTCCCGATTCATGTACTATTAACTCTTCACACACTTGGACAAAAATCCGAATCATAAACTTTATTTGTCATGATAGATCATGCATTATACTGGACCAAGCTATCGGAAATAACTTTCAGACAGAGACAATAACATTTTATTAAAGGGTAAAAGCCATAAATACTCTACATACTTACAATTATAACTCATTATACTCTACTAATTCTTAAATAAGTCATTTAACCGTATGCCACGTCAGCATTTTTACCGGATACTTGTACCTTTTATAGGGTTAACCGGTAACTCGTAGTCAAACCATTTTTTCCTTTGACTTTTTTCTAAAAAATATATATATAAAAAAATATTTAAAAAAAATATTCGAAAAGAATATTTTAAAAAAATATTTCTACTTCGAAAAATTTTATATAAGTTTTATACTTCGAAGTATATTTTTTTCGAAGTATAAATACTTCGAAATTTTTTTTTAAAATTTTTATAAAATAAAATTTTATACTTCGAAATAAAAAATTTATACTTCGAAAATTTATTTTTATTTCGAAAAAAAA
>BQNB010207565.1:0-10467 GCA_026074375.1 Tanacetum coccineum
TAAAAGATTTTTCATATAGGCATTTACATATACGCATTAACCAATTAAGCAAACGACTCATGATGTTATGTATTAATGTGAAAACTTTGATCATCTAACCGGTTTATCTTAGTTTAAGATTTAAGATGAGTTTATTTATGCATGCCGCACATAACTTTCGTTTTTATTCCTAAGTTAAATTTCTCAAATTAACAAGTATTTTCATGCATTCATATCAATCAAATTTCCACAAGTTCTACATTAAGCATATATGCATGTTTAGTCCAACTTTAAGTTATTTGTCTTTAAGCTTCTAAGTTCACCTAAAATTTAAAGTTATGGCAAAACTAAGCTACCTAGCATCAAACAAATTCACATAGCATTTTTGACAACTACAATATAACGCACATATATATTCATAAACATAAAAGAAAAATCTTAGCTTGATTTTAATGGATGATTTTTATTATATGACCACGAGATAAAGATCCACCATTGATGCTTTGTATACCGATACCCTTTCCTCAAATGTTACTTTTGTACACTATCATAACCCTCATATGAAGTAAATAATCTTCAATTACCAATCATGTGCTTAGACCAACCACTATCCATAATCTAATTGACCGGTTAAAGCTTATACCTAACAAACATATAACTCAAAAACTTGGTCCCTAACGGTTGTTGGGCCCATTGGTGTTAGCATAAGGCACCCCCAAGTTAAACATCCTTGGGTCTTGAAGCAATTGGCTAAGTCTCTGAAGACCAAACCTTGAGAACGTTGACCGATGGTTTGATGAAAATTATTTTCGTTTTGAAATATTGGTTTAAAGTTTGTTTTATACGATCGTTGGTTTAGGTAGGAGTTGTCTCTCCTTTGAAATGAGTTATGTTGATGTGGTGAAGACCTTTGATTATTGTAAGAACTCTTTCTCTTTTGAAAAGATGGTCGGTTGTTTGGGTTAGGTTTATTTTAAAATAGAGGTATTTGATTGTACAAGGTTGACGGTTTCAAGTTAGGTGTTGGTAAGTGTTGTCTATGATCGACTCGAGTTTGAGTAAATACTGGTTTAGAATAGACATTAGAAAAATCATCAAAACACAATTTTTCATTTTACTCCCTTTTATAAACACGATTGGTTTGCTTAGACTCACGGAAGTGGTTTTATTAGTTTTTAAAAACCCAAGACCTTCCTTATCTTGGGACAATTTTTGATGACTTAACAAGTCATCCAAAACACTACTACTCTTTTTAAATTTTGAAAAACTCAATGACTCCTCTTGAAGTTTAGATACATTACATTTCAAAGAGTCAACCTCTTGTGTAATTTTTTCACAACTTAAGCAAGGTTCAACTACCTCTTTGACTTTATCAATTTTTTTTACCTCAAGTTTGAGTTCATTGATTTTGTTAATGAATCTTATTCTTTCTTGTTATAAAATAGAATTTTCTTTTAATAATGACTCGTTTGTTTTAGTGATTTCAAAATTTATTTTTACAAGTTCATTATAGTTATTTTGTAATTCATTAACATTATTATCAAATTGAGAAGGGTTTAGATTTACCTTTTGCAAACCGATCGCCATGAGACATGTTGCGTCCTTCTCCGTTTGATCGCCATCTTCACTATCACTTCAAGCTCCACCACATAATGCCTTTTTCATCTTTGCCTTCGGACAATCATCAACGAAGTGGTTTTTGCTAACGCAACCATAACAATTACGTTTTCCTCTAGAGCTTCCAACACCTTTGCTACTATTACCATGACCCTCTTTATACCTATTACCCTTCTTGAAGAACTTCCAAAGGTTCTTCATCATCGAGTTGAACTCTTCTTCTTCGTCACTTCCATCTTGACATACGCTATCATTACTAGTTTGACCCCTAGTAACATTAGCTTTGAGAGCTATTGGCAAAAAAAAATCTTTGATGGGTTTAGAAGCAACACCATCACTTGCTAAGATCATTTCATAAACTTTAAGATTTCCAATAAGCTCGTCAAAAGGAAGTGTAGCCAAGTCTTTTGCTTCTTCAATGGCCGTTACCTTGGCTCTCTATTTCAATGGTAGAGCACGAAGAAACTTTCTCACGTGATTCTTGCTCGAGTAGTCCGGATCTAAAGATTTTAGACTAGTTACAATAGCATTAAATTGTGTGAAGCCACTATCAATAGTTTCTTCATTGGAGATTGAGAACTTCTTGTATTCTTGAGTGAGAAGATTAATCTTATAATTCTTAACTTGTGAATTGCCTTGGTGAGTGATGATGAGTGTATGCCATACTTCTTTGGCGGTTTTACACATGAAGACTTATTCGTACTCTTTATGCGGTAGGGCGTTGTAAAGAGTCATCTTAGCTTCGTTCTTCTTTCCGAGTTGCTTCTTTTGATTATCCTTGAGAAGTTCATACGAAGTCTCCTTCATTATCTTTGTTTTTGAGTCTTCTATTTCTAAGTAGAAATCTCCGTTTTGAATGACTTGCCATAAGTTAATGTCTTTAGACTCAATGTAAGTCTCAAAGCGAGTTTTCTAAAATCAAAACCCGTCTGCTTCTAGCAAAGGTGGTCTTTGCATAGAGCACCCCTCAACATAGTTCTCTTGAGCCATGGATCTTTACTCAACTTTTTCAAAAATCGAAGTTAGGATTTTGAATTTTTAAAAAAGAAGTTTTCAACTTAAAACGACTTCTCGAGAAGGCTTTAACGCTTGAAAACTTGAGTAAACTGATCTAATACCAACTGTAGAACCATACAGGGGGTAAATATGGTTTTCTTAACTTCTTTAAAGTTTACAAAACTTCAACTCTCGAAGGAACCGAGTGGTGTGATGATCTACTTAGCAAAGAAACAATAAGTAGATGGATATGTAGAGAACAAGAGAGAGAGAGACACCACGATATATACTGGTTCAGGAAAGGGGGTTTAGTCATTCCATACATCCAGTTGCGAATCAGCGACACCTATACTATTCCTAGTATAATCCTTATGGTGGACTATAAACCGTATTACAATTTAACTTCACCGGCTTTCAACAAAGACCGACCCTCACACAGAAGAGTTACTACCTACGGTATACCACCCTCAAAATCCACCCCTAAGAACCCGTGATTTGACTTAGCCTCTAGGATCACTTAGATCAACTAAGAACACTACCAACTCCCCCTTTGGAAGTTTACCAAACCCCAACTAGATCCCCAATGATCTAGGCTTGATCCAACTGATACAAGACTTCCCTTACAACTCGATTAAATAAAAAGATGATTTAAGAATCAATCCCTAACCTAGCCTAGAGACTCAATTCTAATAGAAAGTATATGAGAAAGAAGACTCTCGACTACTAACACACAAGTGTGGATTAAGTACTTGTGTCTCTCTTTTGTGGAGATGTGTTCTTCAATAGATAATAGAAGAGAAGATTAAGAATACAAGAGGTGTTAGACTTAGAGGATTAGAGAAGAGAATAGACAGGAAAGAATGTTTGCAAGAGGTGAGGAATACGAAGGCCAAGAGGGGGTATTTATAGGCCAAACTCTCAAATTCTTAAAAAACAATTCTAGTCTGGCGCGCTGCCCACGCGTCAGCCCGCCAAAATCCCGAGTTTGTTTTTCTTTGGGAATTTGGCGTTTTAAATACCCGCTCTTGTTAAACCCCCATTCACGATATGACCTTTTAATCATTCTTATACTCAAGGTCAACTAACTCAAATAACCATTTGATAAAATGTTTGTGAAGTATTTAAAAGTGTTTTGCTTATATGATAAAGTAAAGAGAGAAAAAAATTATTGGAAGGGGTATTTTAGGTATTCCTTAAGTGGTAACAAGCCTAGTTGGGATCTAACTAAAGATTAGAAATGGCTAGTTAGAAACCAAGGGAATATTATTGGAATATTCTTTGCTTGGTGAGAAAGGGGGGAAGAATTTAAAATTTGATTTTCAAATTCATTAAACACATGTTGGATAAGATAGGATGAGTTGTAAAGGATCCTCTTGATCTTGTTTGAAATGGAGGGTGAAAATGTGAAGAGGACACTTGGTTAAGTGGCAAGATTAAGGGTAGAAAGAAGGTTGTGTTTGTTGTGTGAGTGAGAAGTGAATGTTTGTTGATGCGAAGGTCGTAGGACGTTTTACAAGAAGTTGTACAACTCCCTAGGCAGAGTACCTAACCGTTGTAGTAGTAGTATAGGCAAGACTTGGGGGTTGTTATCATTCTATAGGGGAATAGGTTGGGAAGGCTTGATCACGGTCTAATAGAATTCTAGGGGTTGAGAGAAGATTAGTTTTGTATTTTTACATTTTATAGAAAGCAGGTAAATCTATGGTTTGAGAGGTTAGTTTGTTTAACTAATAACTAAACTAATCTACTGGTGATAACTTTATGATAATTAAATGTATTTACTTAATCATGCATTACTTATCAGATTGCTTCTCCTAATCCTGCTGCCTTGTCACACTTGTGATGATTTGTGTAAGTATTTCCTAGGTCATGAACGGATTACACAAACCCGCCGTCTATTTAATATTCCGTTATGGCAACGCACAAGTAAGGTAGTATAAAGACTATTACAAGGCCCCTAGAACTATATTAAATTCTTATGAAATATATTAAGAGGGATCAACCATATAAAGGGGTAAGGTAGTATGAAGACTGTTACCCGATGGTATCCTTTCTACGCACTCGTGTTTCCCTAGATGTGTCTACAACGATACAGACAAAAGCTGGTTTTCTAAAGCCTAACGCGCACATTCATCAACAAGAAGCAATAGTAATAGGATCTACAATCCTAGTTTCATGCAATCATAAGCAAATATAAAGGAGGGTTTAGCCTCACATGTTATAATGAAAGCAAGAAGATACATCAATCACACAACACATAGACGTATTGAATGATTAATGATAAATAACCTTACTTGAATTAAAACCTGGATCCAAGGTAGTACAATAGGGTTTTGAGACCCTAAAAACGACCTATGAAGTTTATATAAAAGCTACGGTTCGTCTCCCAAAAGTTATACAAAGTTACACACTTAAAACCTCAAAATCAGTTTTGTATATATAGAGATATCACTGCGACGGCATCGCTTTGTACTCCTGACGCTGTCGCCACGTAGATGGTTCCAGATCCACTTTAAGTCGGCCACGTCCTGACGTCGTCGTTGAATCTCTGACGCAGTCACCATGAATGTTATGACGCCGTCACTTTATGGTTGCGACGCCGTCTCCAGGCTTCGAGTGAATAATTCTTCATGGTTCTTGGCGTAGAGTCATAGTCTTGTCCGTTTCTTCTCCAAATGAGCCCAAGTCACGTGTATTTCCTCCAAATGTCATCCAAGTGCTAAAAACCTAAAAACAAATGATTAAGCACATAATCTGGGCATATTTGCATGATTTAGGGGGTTAAATGACCCCCGAAATAGTGTATAAAATGACACCTCATCAAATACCCCTACACTTGGGATTTGCTTGTCCTTAAGCAAATGAGCTTTTCTACCTAGACAATAACAATATGAGGGTCATTTAACCTACTCTTTAAAAGTATTTTACAACACAACCTTCTAGACCTCGTAATTAAAAGCACAGAAAGTTTATACTAGCACCTTACACAAGTGTTTGGGATTCTCTCTTTCACTCGGGTGTATAATAAATTATAACATAATGGGGAAACGGAAAATCAACACTCATTACCTGTCATAGCATATAAATTACCATACGCTTGGTAAAGGATCAAACCCCCACCGCTTAAGCGCAAGTATTATTCATTGCTGTCTAAGAGGTCTTTTACAGGGTTGTGGGGTATAGGTGTAAGATAACATTAATGGAAACGAAAATAGATGGGATACATTTATGTGGATTTGGGTGAATTTGGAGTGGAAGGGTTAGCTAAATAATTATAAGAATACACACTGGTTTGGTTGCTAAGCCAAGACTCGAACGAAGATATACAAACTCTACACAACTCTACATCAATCTCTTTTTTTATTTTCTTAACTCTATGATAAACATAAACATAAGCAAATGGCAACCCGTATATCTTTTTTACTTTTTTTATATACAACATTCTTTTTCGTACACTTTTGCCCTGCCATTGCTTAAACATATAATACATCATGGGGGTTTATAGATGCACCCCTACACTTGAACTTTTACATACTCGATTATTTACAATCTAACTAATGACCCGTATTGAGGTGGATCAAAATAACTTGAAGATCATTTGACAAACATATGGGCATATTGATTTAACTTTTCTTCCCCATTCTTCTGCGAAATAAATACTACCATGAATCCCAATCGTCCCAAAACAGTATTTACAAGGATAAGGACTTAGCAACCGTGTACTCAATAATTAACTTGGGTTAAAATAATAATGTACTAAAAGCGAGTACATAAAAGGTAGGCTAAGGAGATTTGGGTATAACGATTGGTTTAAGGGTTAACAATGCTCTTCATTAATAATCTGGAATCCACCAAAAATTTACGAGAACCGTAAAAAAGGATAGGCTCGAAGGGTTGTACTAGGGGTTTCCTGCACTAAAAATGAGTGCATGGCAAGGGTGTGGGATAGTTATATGATCGGTGTGACCATTATAACAAATACAGGTTTAAAACATGGGTTAATCCTAGTGCCTCTTATCTAGAAAATCCTAATACTCACTATGCGGTCTCGGAATGCATTACAAAAACAAGTTCTAGAATTTAATATACTACCGGTACACTCATATGATTCTTGGAACCGGTCTCAATGTTCCAGAAAAGGTGACAAAGACCATACGTACACATCCGTAACGACGGAATAGACACATATGTTTGCATTCGAACCTTAACTCGAAATTGTTAAAGGTGGAATCAACTTGGGCATCAATAATGGATACCTGAATTCATATAGATCTAAAGGCGAACATCACATTTTGGGGTGGAATTCTGAGGGTTTTTGTGCTAGTCATATAAATTCCTATCCATGAGACGCTATTAATACTCGGTTTTTGTCGGTATGTGTCATAAATTTTTTTTAATTTTGGTCAAAATTACCTTTTTATGCTATGTTTCGATATATTACCCATCATTTTAAGAACAAAGCAAATGGTAAATAAAAGAATAGTTTCTAAGGCTTATTTCCCCCTACACTTAAGTTGAACATTGTCCCCAATGTTCTATAGAAGTACCCGTAAAAACGAATAAAGGGAAAAGAAAACAAGTAAAAGAAACTAGTACTCCCCTGGTGTGCTCAATAATGGAGAAGAAACATGTGATAACTGGTTAAATCGTCCTCCAAGAGTCGTCTAATGAAACTTCATAAGAACTTACAAGCTTCTTCTCGTCAAATATAACATGTAATCAAAGACAAAGACAACTATACCAAGCATAAAATTGACGGGATAGATAAATATACAATGAGAGTTTAGGGTTTCGACTCTATGAAAGCAGTAAAGATAGGATGAGAATAATGATATAATTATAGGTTTTCTGCAGGTTTACAAAAGAATTACAAATTTTAAATATTGCACATTTTATTTTTCAAAAAAACTTTAAAAAATTCAAATTTTTACATAACTGGAGACGCGACGCCATTAGGATAAATCCTGATGCCGTCTCCAGCGTTTGTGAAAATTTCTTTTTCGTTTTTTAATGAGAAATTTCCTGCACGCAATTCTATTAGTCAAGTCTGAAGAAAGCACTACATAAAAACCTAGAATTAATCGTTACAATCATATGACTCGAAACTGACGCGAATTAATCTAAACAATTTATTTTAAATGTTTGAATTGGGTTCTTAAAAACCGGATATTTCTCCTACACTTATTTTGTTGTAAAATACCTTTGATTGCAAATAAGATGAAGTTACAAACAAACAAAGCATGATTACAAAATAATTCAAACATAATAAAACAAACAATAAAGAATTAAAACACAAGACACTCCTAATATTAAACGATAATTAGTTCAAACAAACATAGAGATAATAGTTAAAATATTCGAATCCTAGACTATTATAATCCATAACCGTTTAACAATGAAAGACATTACAAAGTTTAAAACCAAACATGAACAATCACTAAGAGTCATCTTGAGAGGGGAGGCATGTATCCATGATAGCCAATGGGGGGTAGTCGCCTTCATACCTTGGGAACGGATCAATCTGAAGGTGGGGTTCTAGGTTGTCACGAGTAGAAAAGTATTGGAATTGGTAGACAGTGTGATCATACATCTAGTGGGCTTGTTCATCCTGCTGCCCCATCCAAGTGTTGAGCCTTCCCCACTGCTCATCTTGCTGATCCATCCAACGCGCTTGGCGAACTTGCCAATCACCTTGGCTTATGTTTCGGTGCATGGAAGTGGAACCTCCAGCCCCATCATGACCCTCGTCCCCTTCAGCCTCCTCCTCGGCTTCTTCTTCTTCCTTCACCGCTTTTGGTGCGGGCCAAACACATATTCTATTTTGAAGTTCCATGATCACGCCCATTGCAATTAATGACTTCTTCTTGAACACATGAGGTGGAGGCTCAATACTTAATGCATCCCTTAATTCTCCAGTCAACAACTCTAAACGACCTAGCAATCTTAATGACCAACATCCCTCCATAAATCAAATTCTTATCCCTTACTCCCTTTAGATATTTGGAAAGCCAATAAGGAATGTTGTAAGCGACCTTAGGAGTGTAGATACAATAAAGATAGTAGAGATCAATCTCTGTGACTCTATGAGTGGTTTCCTTTCTCCCCGTGATGGTTGTTGCGATGCAATGATGGGCTAGTTTAACCCTCGGGTCCCTAATAGATGCAACCTTAATGTTTCCTACATTGAACCCTCCGTCCCTAATGGTCGGCCAAAAATCCATCAATAAATGACTTTCCTTTACAGTATCACCATTTCTTAATCCATTTAGAGTCGCATTCTCCATAGACTGCCTTTCAGAATATAAACCAACTCTCCATCTAAATTCCAAAAGAGAAATTTCCTTTTGCTTGCCCCTAACCTAAACCTAACACCCAAATGATTAGGATCACACCTACAAGGAGAGGCATCGAACTCAAATAAAGTAAAGAACTCCCGAACCAACTCCCGATAGACGGGCTCGTTAACACGAAAAAGATTTCCCCATTGAGGCGTGGAGAAGCAGTCGGTACTAATAGAGTTGAAGAATGCTTGATCAAGGTTTTGGCAAGCATGGAACTCCCAATCAATGACGTCTCCCGAATGGATGAGGCGCCTTGCAAGAGTGTCATAGTTCAATTGGTGCACCCCACTTTCGAATACCCCAAGCCTTCAGACTTTTTCTTCAATAGAAACCTCTTGAGTTGAGGAGGATTGCCCTCTTGTTCTCCTTTGTCTTTTGCTCATTGTCTATAATGAAATCAACACAAAGAATGAACGAAATTAGGATAATACGTTAGGTATGTGTGATCAAAGGGTCACGACGGCGTCGTGGTGTTGTCTTGACGCCGTCAGGACAACTTTTCATTTAAAAATGGTTTGTAAAGGAAAACTAAGCTATTTTCTGTTAAACCCATTCCTAAACACCACCCTCAGACCCACAATGCATAATCAAAAAATCATAACCATTAATCTAAGATCAAAGTTGTTTTTGTAAAAATGTTTAGCTTAAATAGATTAACACCTTGAGTAACAACAAACTACTTAGACTTGTGTCCGATTATCATCAATTTTGACCAATTGATTCTTGGTATGAATTAATTAGGTGAAATGGCTATAGGATGGAATTGGGATTGAATTGAGATGAAGGAAAATGAGAGTGAGAGGAATGAATCACTTACCAATCGAGGATGATTGTGCTTCGTGCTGCAAAAATCGGGTCCAAGGTTGATGGTGATGGCTGATAAAGAGTGTTTTTGGTGGTGGGCGCAAGTGAGAAGTGAGATGGGTTTTTAAATTATTAAACCCAGATCGTTGTGATGGCATCACGTATTAATCCTGACGCCGTCAGGATGGTCTAACTTCCCTAACTCGTTGACTGTTGACCTTTTTGAAAAAGTCAACAATTTTTTTTGCTTCCTGATGACATCAAAAAACGTCTATTTTATAGCATCATTTATCCTATGTAATTAACCCATTTTGTATAATTATTGCAAAAAATTGTTACTTAATCGTTTGTATTTAAGAATTGCAGTAATTATGGGGTACTTGGTGAAGATTAGCTAAAAGGCACACATTTTGGAGCATAAACGAAGAGTTTGAGAAAGTCTACTGATCTGACAGTAAATACGCTGTATTATTCTAGACCTATATGACGTATCCAAGACTTTGATGAATCAAAAGACCATTGCCTGACTTTGAAGAATACATCGTATCCACATCAACGATACGCCGTATATAATACTTTGGTCAAATATCAAGAAGAGCACACTTTCAGCCAATACGCCATACCCAAGGACCCTAATACACCATACCGGAGGAGCTCAATATGCCGTACCCAATAGGTCTGATACGCCGTATCTAGGAGGTCCGATAAACCGTATTCGTATCAGCTCAAG
>BQNB010207568.1:0-10467 GCA_026074375.1 Tanacetum coccineum
TTAATCACCACGAACTAACTAACTTGCGCAAACAAAAATTATTTAATTCGCAAGAAAAAAAATCCGTAGACTAAAAAAAATAATAATATCTAACCCAACATTTTTTTTTTATTATTATTATTTTATTATTATGAACAACACTACTTACTAAAAAAATTATTTAAGCTCAATTAAAAACGTAGATCAAAAAATAATCCCAAAAATTTAACCCAAAATTATTATCAATCTCGGATTATCAACCCGCAGTTAAAATCGAAGAGAAGAAAAAAAAATCCCAACTATCGAGAAAAATGATATAACTAATTTAACACACTAAACATTCTTATATCACCAAAACATTTTCTTCACTCGTCTCATTAATCAACCTTATGCCAATACCCATTGTTGGAAAACAAATTTGACCAAAATGTATACTAGTCCAAATATTCGGCCCCTAACTGTATATCTCAAACCTTTTGCATTCGTTAAAATTAGCCCTCTATCAAATATTCTAAACAAAAAAATTCGGCCTAAACTCACAACTTGAGTTTTTTTCGGGTTGATAAAAAAATTCAGGCCCAACTTATATACCCTAAATGTTAGTAATATATAACACTCACAATACTCTCACAAACCTAATCGTATTTTAGAACGCCTCACTCTTCAATCACAAAAAAATTTGAAACCCTAAATCTCACTCACACAAAAACACGCAGCCAAATCTCTCTTCACTTCTCAGTCACAAATTTAATCACAAGAACACCTTGACTCCTTACGAAAACCCTTTACAGTCTCACAAACTCACTTCTTTTCTTGAGAGATTATGTCAAGATCCTAGATGTGTACCAACGAAAACAAAAGGCATAGAATCTTGATACCAAGATCACGGGTAGGTTTTCTTAGTTACTTTTTCTTGTGTTTTTCTTGTTAACCGAAACAAAAGAATAGTCTTGAACACTTGTTGTTCTTGTTCTTTTTCTTGTTATGTTTCGAAAAAATAATAAGATGAAGCTAGGCTTCACAAATTGTTCTATAATGAGAAAAACTCAACCTTTGAAAATCTTTTTTTTTTTGGTTTGTTTACAAGGTGAGTCAAATCTGAGATCAAATCTTGATGTTTCTTGTTTAGATTTATTTTTCTTTTCGTTTCTCCTTTTTTAAATCGAAACCAAGAACAATCAGTAACACTCTTGTTATTGTTATTTTCTTTTGGTTTTCGTAAAGTAATAGATCTATGATGGTTATGGTTCACCCTCTTGAAATCTTTAAAGATTTATTTCTAAATTGAACCAAGCTGAGATCTTGTTTTTTTTTTTAAATGTATAGTTTTATTTTGTAAATTGATTAGATCGGTTGTCTCGATCGGTGATCTAGATCGGTTGACTCGTTCGGTTGTCTCGCTATATGTGATAGATCGGTTTGTGCTATGATCTTGACTAGATCGGTCCTAAAACTTGATCGGGTCTTCAACTAGATCGGTTCACCCTTTTGATTTCCAGACAAAATGCGTGAAGACCAAACAAAAACGCGTCTTTTACTTTGACCAAAAAGTCAAACTTGGTCAAAGTTGTTACAATCAGTTACAACAAACTTTTTCAGATCTGAAAAAAAAATTAGCTGATTTTAAAGCAGATTAAGCAACTGATAAGCTTTTTGTATCTGAAAAAAAAATTTGCAGACTGAGATAAGCAATAAGCTATCAGATAAAGCAATTAGCAGATTGATGACGATATAAGCTCAACCAGAAACTGATAAGCACAAAAATAAGCTAATAAATCTGATAAGCACTAATATAAGCTAATCTGGACTGAATAAGCTAATAAGCTGACAAAATAAGCACGTTAAGCAATCGGAAAAAATAATAAGCACTCGGAATAAGCTACAGATCGACAGAATAAGCTCAATAAGCACTCGAAAATAGGGTGATAAGCACAAATAAGCAGAAATAAGCAAAATCTCAATCTCACAAACACAATCAAACACTAAAATAAGCACTAATCCGCAATCATTGGCTCTTGATACCACATATTAAACAATAGATCTTGATTGATGATTAGTGTGTGAAGATCAAGGTGTAATTAGTGTGTGTGTTTAGAGAGAGAATTACCTAACTTGCCTTTTGATTAAATGAAGTTGTTACATCTAACCATGGCATAAATTACTATTTATAGCCCTTGGTTAGCTTGTTGACTAAACTTTCTTTACTTAACATATTTAGTCCTTGCACTTTATAATAGTGCTTACAAGTAGAACATTTCTTTATTTCTAACACAATTGTTTCGGTTGGAACCATTATTTAGGTGACGGGTCCCAAAATTTCATTCTCTCTTGGAGCAGTACGAAAGTTTCTTTACTTTTATACTGGGAAGTTCCAAGGAGCAATGTTGGAGCACGTTGTGTAATTTGCTCATCGTTCGAGTCTGTTATTGTCACGGAAAATAGGTAATAACTTCAGTTATTTTAAAATTGTGCATCCTGTATAATCATTAATCAAGAGGAACCCCTTTATTTTGGTCAACTATATTCATCTTAAGTTAATTGTTGCCATGAGCAAATATTGTAGCATCTGCGTATTATGTTATTAGCGTACGATAATAGTCTGCAATATAATTAGAGGCGGTGTAAAACTTGATACCCTTAAGAACTGAATGGTTATATAAGGTAAAGTAAAGTAGGATGATGCTAGAATGAGGGAGTACAAAAGGCTTATACGAAAAAAGAAGGGTGCGAAGTTTGGTATGAATGTAAGATCGTAGAGAAGTGAACACAAAATATACACTAACCACGACGAAAGCAAACAAGGTCTTACATGTATTTCGACTTTGTTGGTATAAAAGAGGTAGTAAGATAAGCAAAGGTTGTGATCATCTCAATTGCTAGCTTGAGATCATGTTTAATAGAGTTGAACGTCGAACGAAAGGGTTCTTTCGAAGGAAATCATGTTTATTAATATCGGCAATTTTAGTCTTATCATCTATAGTAGTTGATTGTGTTTATTTGAAATGAAAAGTTTGTATAGTGTACTATCGTTATGGTTTTGCAATAGAAAATTTTGAAGCCGGTTAAAGTTTATGTTTGTGTGGCATTTGAATAGGTCTGCACTTTGCAGCTTTCGTGTTAGAACTTTAGATGGGAAATGTTGACGGGTAGTTGTTTCTAGCATCTGAACCACTTAATATAATAAGTTGAGTAGGATTACATTCGTTAGCCCAAATGTTTGGTATATGGTCATACCTGTGCAGATGAGCAAGTTATGTAAGAAAATTAACAATGGTGTCATACTTGGATCTTTATTTTTAGGATTCTTTAGTAGAGGCTACTAAAGGAGAAGCAACTACGATTAGCAATATAATTGTACAGGTAGCATACACGTAGGTGAAGCGCTAGCCACAGGTCGGACCAACATTGTGCCAGGTGACGTTGCTCCAGCAGCTCAATCAGCCGCACTTGACATGCTCAGGTGCTATGAGCATATGACAGAACCAGGTTGAAAGCATGTGGAATTTATACTGAGTTAAAAATCCCCGCACGCAACCTCAACAAGAATCAACCACATCCTCGTACACAACCTCAACAGGAGTCGCCGTTTAGACCTCAGGTACAAATTAATCACATTACTTTTTATTTTAATGTGGTGATTTTACTTTTTGTTTGACTTATTTTGTTGAGTTTATTAGTTTGAATTGGTTTGTATAAATTAGTGTTTTTAAGGTGATAAAAATAGTTTTTGATTATACAAGACTTTGTGGCTGCGAGTGTGAGGGTTGCTATGACTTTTTTGAAAGTTGGGGGTGATTAGGATTGGTTTGTTGCTTTGAGTAAATGTAACCTTTGCCATTTTTGTGTTCTGAATATTTCATTAGTAGTCTTTTGACTATTTGACTTTGGTCAATTTATTCAGATTTTGTACCGTGTTGACGGTGATGATTTTTGTGAGAATTATGTCGAATTGAGGTTTATTGTGACTAATAATCCCTTTTGGAAGGTATTACTGTGCTATTTGTATTCCGGATGGTTTAACCCGTGAATTTTAAGAAATGTCGAAAAACAAGTCTGACACGTCTGTTAATGTCCAAATGAGTTTTGATGGGTGTAAAGTGAAAATATGTCGTGTAAATACTCTATGTTAATGGAAAAGTATTTTTAAAGTGAATAAAAATGCTAATTAACTTTGGGGAAAATTTTACGGTTGAGTTTTACGAGTATTTAAGTGATTTCAATACAAAAAGAAAGACCCGACACCCCATAGGATGCTAGTCGGTCAAGAAGTCAAGGGAGGGAGCAAGATGGCTTAATTTTAGCTTATGTGTCTAGAATTGGTACATAAAGATGCCTTACACTCCCCATTATCCCATAATCATCATCATTTTTCATTTTAAAAAAAACACACACACCTTGGTGTGTGCTTGTGTTCGTCTGCCCCTCACCAACAACAATCCACCATAAAAATTTTAACTTTGATCAAGAACGTGATATTTCGGGTTGATACGAGTGTTTGGGTATTCATTTAAACAACGTTTTGGTTGTCCAGTTCGTGTCGAAATATACATTTTTAAAGATTTTCTTGTAAGTTTCCAAATTTAAATTTCGTTTATCTTTTTGGGTTTATTTTGATGCATAGATGTTAGTTGTACAAGTTGATCGTTGTGAAAATCGATTTTTGGAAATGAAACGAAATAAAAGGGTGTGTTTGGTTCGTGTAATAAAAGAAAGAAAAATAGAGTTTTTGTAGTTTTGATGTTGTGGTCGTGATGGTTGAATAATATATGTTGCTAAATAGCTTATTTTTTATAAGTAGCTTGTATGGCTTATTTGGGCTTATTTTTATGTTATTTCTTGGCTTATTTGGGCTTATATGCCACGTATAGTTTCCCAAAATCACTAAGAAAGTTATTTTGATTATTTTTGTGTTATGGCGTCTGTTGTGGATTATTTTTTAGGCTTATGGTTGTAACCAAATGCGATACGTAGCTTATTAGCTTATTTTCAAGCTTAATATACGTATTTTTGAGCTATTGGACTCACGGCCCAATAAGTCCATTTAAGCCGTGGCTTAATGGAGGGGCTTATTGTGGTCCGGATTATTTTCTACATATTAGTATGAGCTTATATATGTAAATGGACCTTGGTTTTGGACTTGGATAGTATTTTGGACTTATAAATGTCCTAATGGACCCTTGTTGGGCCTTAAGGCCCAATAAGCGATATTTAGTCGTTATGAGAGTTTTGTCGGACTTTTGAAAGTGGAAATGTATTTACGAAGTGATATTGAACGGTATTTTAGGAAAAACGTTTTAGTAAACGTTAAAGATTGAGATTTTGGAATTTTGTCGAAAAGTGTCGAATTTGTGAAAATTGTTGAAAATGAGGTTTGAAACCTTGGAAAACGTTGTATAAACGTACGGGTCATGTCGAAATTTTGTAAAAAGTTTATACTTAGAAATTTTCCTAAAAACATGATTTTTGATTTTAAATAATAAAATATTATTTAATTATTTTATTTATTTAATAAATTCACTAAAAGACGAAAAATATAATTTTTCTCGAAACTTCTCTAATGTGTTTATTATGAGTAAACGTTTCATTTTTAACCGTATTATGATTATTTTGAAGTGACTAAGGTTTACCGAATGGACTTGTCGAAATATATTTATAATTATTAATTATAAATATTTATTTATATTCCTTATCTATTTTCTCTAAATAGTATAAGTAAGTATTATCGGGGAATGAGATTGATATGATAGTGGAAATATGTCGTCAACCATCACACCACTAAATTGTTTTGGGTAATTGTACAACGCGTTTAAACTCTATACATCAAACGGAAAGATTGTTTGGAATTGGATGATTGAATTGGGACATTAACTGGAATAGGTCGTGTGCGGGGGTCGTTGCATTTGCTTGTGTGATTGAGATTTGGTTGCTAAATACTTGCTTGAGGTGAGTTCTCGTAGCCCCACCTTTTACTGTTTTTCCGTTGGGGGAAAATGATACTTAAATGTGTTTTGAAATATTGGCATAACTTTTGGGTTTAAGGTCAAACCTACGAGCTCACCAACATTTTGTTGACGTTTTCGAGTATCATTTTCAGGTGAAGTGACTGAAGAGTAGTTTGGTGATTGTGATAGCAGACTTAGAAGTATCCCGTGTGGAATTTCGTTTGAAGTCTTGCTTGCTTGTTGTTTAATTCTAGTATTTGGATGTTTTAGATTAAGTTTGGATTTTGGTCCCCTATGTGGGCAGTTGAATAATTGTAAGAGATAGTGGATTTTAGATGCGATTTGGGACATCACTCGAGGTTGTTCGAGGTTGATGGTCTTCATAGCACTTGGAGTTTATGCAATGTAGTTTTCTCTATTTTGTATCTTGTGTTATGATTGATCATTATGTTGCATTCTCGAGTTTCCGCCTTTATCGGAGTGTGACAAATTTGTTATCAGAGCTAAGGTTATAGAGAACTAGGTGGATTGGCCTAGACTATAACCTAAGATCTGCCGTCTAGTTGCGTATAGGATCTATGTGCACGGTGTTCCGCTTTTGTGTTCTTTTGTGTGTTCGTGGTTTAGTGCTTTAGTTATGCCAGTCATTGAAATGTGTGAGCTCAAAATTGAATATGACTGGGAAAGGATGTGAATATAAGTAAGGTGGCCAACGTAATTATAAGTGTATCACAACTCACTCATATTTAGTAATGTTATTCACACAAATTATAGCACTTTAGATGTTTTATGCATGTAGTTTTCTCTATTTGTATCTTGTGTTATGATTGATCATTATGTTGCATTCCGGGTTTCCGCCCTTTGTCAGGGTTCCACTCTTTTGTGACAGGTTTGGTAATCAGAGCTTTAAGGTTATAGAGATCTAGGTGGTTGGGCCTTGGACTATGTGTGCCGGTTGTCTGCTTTTGTGTTGCTTTTGGTGTGTCGGGTTTTAGTTGCTTTAGTTATGTCAGTCATTTGAAATGTGTGAGCTAAAATTGAAGATGACTGGGAAAGGCATGCAAATATAAGTCGTTGGCCAACTTAATTATAAGCGTATCACAACACACTCATATTAGTAATGTTTTTCACACAAATCGACGTTGACACGTTGGGTGGTGTTTTGTGTATATTGGTATTATATAGTAAGATATTCTCCTTATATATATATTAGTCTTCCCACCTTACATAACGTTGCCATTTTCTCCTCGTATAGATAATGCTCCAGAATGAAGGACCCGAAGTGCTGGGCCGGTCCTGCATGTCGAGAATCACTAGGAGGGTGGAGAAACGGGTGTATGGGGTTGGTAGAGGTGGAAGGGGTGAAGGACCTAGGGAAGGTATGATGAGCGTCGTTGATGAATTTAAATGGTCAAGAAATTACCAAGGTATGCGGAGTCTAATGGGGCCAAGGTATGGGAGCTAATAGGGGTGTAGAGGGAGTCAATGGGAATGTAGAGGGAGCCAATGGGGGAGCACCCAACTTCTCAGCGATCATTGCCCAACAATTGCATAACCTCTTACCCGCCATGTTGGCTCAGGTTAGTAACCGAGGAAATGTTGGAAATTAGAATGGTAATGTGGTTAATGAGAACGTTGGGAATGTGATAGTAAATGGCAACCGGGTAGGTTGTTCATATAAGGAGTTCTTAGCTTGTAACCCTAAGGAATATGATGGTAAGGGAGGTGCTGTAGTTCTCACTCGTTGGATTGAGAAAATGGAGTCTGTGCACGATATGAGTGGTTGTAGTATCGACCAAAAAGTGAAATAATTTGTTGGTTCATTGGTGGGTAAGGCTTTAACGTGGTGGAACTCTCAGATCTGTACGCTAAGGCGGTAAGTTGTTGTTAGTATGTCATGGAATGACTTTAAGTTTATGATAATACAAGAGTTTTGTCCTAGTCATGAGATGCAAAAGTTAGAATCTGAGTTGTGGAATCACGCCATGGTCAGGGCTGGCCATGCTGCATATACTAATAGGTTTCATGAGTTGGCTAGGTTAGTTCCACATTTGGTAACTCCAGAAAATAGGATGATTAAGAGGTATGTGTATGGCCTTGCTCCACAAATCCGTGGGATGGTGGCAGCAATGGAGCCAAAGACTATACAGAAGGCTATGCAGATTTCTGGTGCACTGACCAATGAGGCTGTTAGGAATGGATCAATTAAGAAGGTTGAGAAAAGAGGAAATGTAGGGGAAACTAGCAAGGATAAGAATGGTAGGGATGATAATAAGAGGGCTAGGACAGGGAATGCTTTTGCTACTACTGTAAACCCTATAGGAAGAGAGAATACGGGTACTTGGCCTAAGTGTACCACCTGCAACTCCTACCATGCACCCGGAGGGCCGTGTCGCATATGCTTCAACTGTAACCGCCCGGGTCATTTGGCAAGGGATTGTAGAACTGTGCCAAGAAATGTGAATCATGTCAATGCTAGAAACCTGTTAAGGCATATTATGAGTGTGGTAGTACCGACCATGTCAGGCCAGCTTGCCCTAGGTGGAATAGAGCACAAGGACCAAGAGAAAATTGCCCAAATCAAGTTGCTGCTAATAACGGGGGTCAAGGTCGTAGAAACCAAGGGAACCAGGCTAAGGGGTAGGGCATTCATGTTGGGAGCAGAGGAAGCTCGCCAGGATCCGAACATTGTGACGGGTACATTTACTTTGAACAATCACTTTGCCACTACCTTATTTGACTCTGGTGCTGATTATAGTTTTGTTTACACTACTTTCATACCTCTGTTAGGCTTAGAGCCCAGCGATTTAGGTTTCAAATATGAGATTGAGATAGCTAGCGGGCAGCTAGTAGAGATTGATAAGGTTATTAAGGGTTGTAAACTAGAAATCAAGGGTCATGTCTTTGACATCGATTTGATACCTTTTGCACATGGTAGTTTTGATGTGATTATAGGTATGGACTGGGTCTAATTATAAGGCTGAAATAGTTTGTCATGAGAAGGTAGTGAGGATACCACTACCGGATGGCAAGGTACTTAGAGTATTTAAAGAGAGACCGGAAAGAAAGCGAGACTTTTGATGAGTGCTAAGGCTAGTGATAAGAAACAAGAAGAAATTGTCGTGGTTAGAGATTTTCCTGAGGTATTCCTAGATGGCCTATCTGGATTACCGCCTATTGGGGAAATTGAGTTTCGGATTGAGTTAACCCCTGGAGCAACGCCAGTAGCAAAGTCTCCTTATCGTTTGGCACCTTCTGAATTGGAGGAGTTGTCGGAACAACTCAAGGAACTCCAAGACAAAGGTTTCATTCGACCAAGATCATCGCCTTGGGGAGCGCCGGTATTGTTCGTGAAGAAAAAGGATGGTTCTTTTAGGATGTGTATTGATTATAGAGAATTGAACAAGTTGACCGTTAAGAATCGTTATCTACTTCCTAGAATTGATGATCTATTTGACCAACTACATGGGTCGCAGTTTTTCTCAAAGATAGATATTAGGTCTGGATACCATCAGCTAAGAGTGCATGAGGATGACATTCCAAAGACTGCGTTTAGAACTCGTTATGGACATTTCGAGTTCACTGTAATGCCCTTTGGTTTGACTAACGCACCAACAATATTTATGGATTTGATGAATAGAGTTTGTAGGCATTATCTTGATAAGTTTGTGATAGAGTTTATAGATGATATCTTAATCTACTCTAAGACTCAAGAGGAGCATGTAGAACACTTAAGGTTAGTCTTGGAACTGCTCAAAAAGGAGAAACTATATGCTAAGTTTTCTAAGTGGGAATTCTGGCTAAGAGAAGTGCAGTTTCTTGGGCATGTGATAAATGGTAATGGGATTCATGTAGACCCTATTAAGATTGAAGCTGTTAAGAATTAGAAAGCCCCTAGAACTCCGACTAAGGTTCATTCGTTCTTAGGTTTGGCTAGATATTACTGTAGGTTCATTGAGGATTTTTCTAAGATAGCTAAGTCTCTTACTATCTTGACTCGGAAGAGTAAGACTTTCGATTGGGGTGAGGAACATGAATTGGCATTTCAGACCTTGAAGAATAAGTTGTGTAATGCGCCTGTTCTAGCTCTCCCCGATGGACCAGAAGACTTTGTGGTATATTGTGATGCGTCCGGGATAGGACTAGGTTGTGTGTTAATGAAAAGAGGTAAAGTGATAGCCTATGCGTCTAGGCTGTTAAAAATTCATAAGAAGAATTATACTACCTATGAATTAGAGTTGGGTGCAGTCGTGTTTGCACTTAAGATCTAGAGACATTATCTGTATGGGACAAAGAGTGTCATCTATACAGATCATAATAGTCTTCAGCATATCTTTAGTCAGAAAGAGTTGAATATGCGACAGCGTCGTTGGATAGAGTTGTTTAGTGATTATGACTGTGAAATTCGCTACCATCCTGGTAAGGCGAAGTGGTGGCGGATGCCCTAAGTAGGAAGGAAAGAGTAAATCCTAAGAGAGTTAGAGCTATGAATATGACCCTTCAGTCGAGTATCAAGGATAGGATACTGGCGGCTCAGAAGGAGGCT
>BQNB010207569.1:0-10467 GCA_026074375.1 Tanacetum coccineum
CATAGGAGCCTTTCCTTCTCTTCTACCTCTGTCTGGAGAAGGTACTGAGACTCTTATGCTATCAGTAGTAACTGGATCACTACCAGTATTAACATCCAAACTGCTAGCATTAATTTCTTCAATACCAGTACTAACTTTAATGCCACCAGTATTAACTTCTTCAATACTAGTACTAACTTTAATGCCACCAGTATTAACTTCTTCAAAAGCAGACTTAACCTCTTCAAAGTCTAAACCAGTACCAGCAGATTCTTTTGAACTCTTCCTTCTCTTGTATCTCTTTCCTTTATCAACTGACTTGATCTTTTTAACTTTTGTTAAGATTGCAGCAGCTTCTAAAGTTGTAGGGCTTATGTCTTCAACTTGTTCCTCCTCTAAAGCATTAACAGTCTTTGAGGGAGTCTTTGAGGGAGTAACAAGCTCTTGTACCAAAGAAACTAGAGGATTTAAATCATGAGTATTTCTGTAGACCCATTTTGTACCTATTACCTTCATTCCGTGAGGTAGATCTACAAGAACCCATACCTGTTGCAGCTTAAACTGTAACAACTCCTCTTGCATGGCTTGAACCCAACTGTCATCTTGTAGAGCTTCAGAAATCTTTTTAGGTTCCTCCTGAGATAGAAAACAGGCAAACAAACAATGATGTTGATCTTTGTGATTGTTTCTTTGCTGCTTTTGAATATAGCTGAAAAGTGCATGAGCTCCTGATTTTTGTTGCACTTTGCTTCTAGTTTGCACAACTGACTTAGGATCACCAAGTATTTGACTTTTCGGGTGAATATTGTGAATCCTAAGAGTAGGAGTAGGACTGACTTCGATTTCTGTTGGTAAGCTGTTGAAGTCAGTTATCACACCCTCTTCATCATAAGATGCCTCATCAAAAATTCCTGTCTCAGACTTGTGAAAGATTTCGAGCTCTGGCATAGGTGAATCATCAGGATCAAGCCTACCAGTATTAACTGTCTGACTACCAGTATTAACTGAAGGAGTACTGGTAGAGTTGTTTTCAGATACTGTCCCTAAATGCTTTAGAGCAATTTCTTCCAACTCTCTTCTAAAAGCTAGAATCTTAGGATTATCTTCTGAAGTGTCAGTAGAAGAAGCCTCCTTCTCTTGTTGAGGTTCTGTCAAGATCTCCTCTTTCTTTGAATTTGTAGAAGACTTCCTTGATTCAACTTTTTCTTCAGTATTCTTTACAGCTGAAGGCACAACAATAAGCTCTGCATCCTCATCTTTTTCCTCAAAAGCAATAGCATTTGGAGTTTGTGAAGTACCTGCACTGTTAGTTACTTCTGAAGTACCTGCATGTGGGTTAGCTTGATTCTCCAAAGATACAGGAATATAATTCATAGAATCAGTAAGATAGTCAATATCAAACATCCATCTATACCCTACTCCTTTGACATTAGGTTTATCTTTAAGAAAATTGACATGCAGATTTACTTCTACTCTTTTGGTTACTAAATTATAAACCCTATAGGCTTTGCTATTTTGTGAGTAACCAACTAAAAACCCCTCATCAATTTCCATCAAAACTTGCCAAGCACACTAGAGAATTCTAAAATTGTAACAAGACACCCAAAAGGTCTTTGTAGCTGATAATTGTTTGTGGCCAAACAAAAGCTCATAAGGAGTTTTGTTTGAGGTTTAGTCCACTCTACCCCCTATTAAAAATATAGCAAGCAAGTACTAACTGCTTCCAACCAACCCAAAAAGTAGTTGGTAGAGTGAGTCTGCTACATAGTTCATGCAGCTCAATTAGGGTCCTGTTCTCTTCAGCAACACCATACTGTTGTGGAGTTCTGGCAATGCTATACTCAAATTTATTCCCATTGTTACCTTCCATACAAAATCAAGCATATCTCAATTCTTTAAATTTCAATGCCATTATCTGATCTAATGATTTTAACCCTATGACTAAGCTGGTTTTCAATCTTCCTAATGAAGTTCTGAAGAATGCCACTAGTTTCATCCTTAGAAGCCAAAAAGAAAACCCAACTAAATCTGGTACAATCATCAGTAATTACATGGCAATAACTTGCATGATTAATGTTTTTTACAGAAGTAGGACAAAAAAGATCCATATGCAAGGTGTGTAATGGCTCAGTGATTAATCTTTCTAATTTGGCCTTGCAGGAGGCCCTGTGTTGTTTACCTTTATGGCAAGCAACACATGTATAGTCATTTTTGAAAACCTTGGAAGGTAGACCTCTTACAAGGTTTCCCTTCACAAGTTTGTTTAGGTTTTTAAAATTGATATGACCTAACCTTCTGTGCTACAATTTAGATTCATTAGATGTGGCTTTAGCAATCAAACAGGCAAAACCTTTTGCAGGAGTAGGTGTCTTCATATCAAAACTATACATATTGTGATGTCTAGGGACCTTTAGAAGTATCTGATTTTCATCAGGCATCTTAAAGTCAGAAGATACAACAAGACATTCAGTTTCAGTAAAAAGAACCTTGTGCTGCTTATCACATATTTGTGATATTGAGAAAAGGTTAAAATGCCCTAGTTCTTTTACAAAAGACACACTATCAAAATCTGAATTACCAACCCTTATTTTTCCTTTACCAGATATGTAGCCTTTGCTACCTCCAAAGGTAACTGATCCCCCATTGAATTCTTTAAAATCCTCCAATTGATCCTTGTTACCTATCATGTGCCCTGAGAATCCACTATCAAATATACCTCTATCTACCATGTTCTTCAGTGGATGATCCTACACATGAAAAAGAGAAAATTAGTTTCTCCTTAGGGACCGAGGCTTTACAGGCTTTGGGTCCTGCCTTTTAGACCTTTAAGTCCATTCACATCTAATAAGAAGTTGTCCACTGCCATCAAATGAATGAGTTCCTCCAATTAATAACCGCTGAGGTCTTAACAGCAATCCCCAATTTCCCTTTAACAGCATTGAGAATGATAACATTTGTGCTGCATTTTTTGAAAAGGGTCTTCTTACAAATGAATGTGATTTAGAAAAATACATTCTTTGATTAAATTGATTCACCTGTGGTCTTTTAGGACTAAAACTGTTTGATGTCCTGGTGGGTACTTGCTGTCTAGATCTAACAGTATGAACATTAGTATTAACAGTATTAACTCTAGGCATAACAGAATTAATATTTGTTCTACCAGTATTAATATTTGTCCTAACAGAATTAATGTTTGGCCTACCAGTTTTAAGTTGTACAGGTCTAAGGAACAAATAGATTACATGATTAAATCATGTTTTGGTATTAGTCCAACTGGTTTTGCCCCAACCATTACCAGATCAAAAACCCTTTGTTTCTTAACCTCACTCATCTTGCCATTTTTCTTTTCATAATAGTCACAATATTTTAATCAATGACTTAGACTATACCACAAACAAAATATTCCTTCTTTGTGAAAGAGTAACCTTCTCCTAGTTCTCTTTCCATCAAAGCATTTCCAATTCTTACCTGTTAACTTTAGGGTGTTATCTTGATCTTTGATTGGTTTCCTAGGAGTTTTTTATGTGTGTGACACAACTAGGGTTCAACCATCTTTATTTGGGGTAGCATACCTTTTTCATTTGTTGTTTAAAGGTGGGTAGACACATACACTTCTGGAGGTACCTTAAGTCCTCATATCAGATCAAAAGAATGTTCAGAGAAGTTTCCAATAGATCCATGCAGCTGTCAATAATTGACAGGTAGAATATTCACTGGGATCTATCATATGTTTACACTGGGTTCATAGCTCTGTGGATCCCTTTTTACATACACATATAAAGACTCGTCAGTTCTTCTTGGTTAGAGTATAATCTCCACTTAAGGGATTGGAACACCTTTAAATCATTAAGTTTTTTATAAATCTACTGTTACAAAGGTTTTTCACAACTGAGTCCTCTTCTGACAATTAAAAATAGAAATCATTTATTGCCATCAATAAACTCATACCTCATTGTTTGGATTGTAAATTGCATACCCTAAGCCAAAAATTTTAAATAACTATTTGAACTCATGTCAGAATTAATTAATGCTCCAAAGATTCTTGGAAAAGAATCTTTTCATAATCTACTGTTTCCTGCAATTGTTCCTTATTCTTTCTCAACTTTCATTCCAATTCTCCAATATTTTTTAAGCTTTTCATCTTTTACATATATTTTCATTTGCCCTGAAATGTAAGCATATCATTGTAGAGAACTTTGATGTTTTTTGAAAGTAACAAGTTGAGCTTCTATTTCCTAACCAGCTTGACTAGAGGCAAGTATTTTGAGCTCTTGATCACCTAACTTTATCAATTGTTCATCACAACGTGTTTTTAAGGGGATGTATGAATCAATGCAAGTTTAGAACATATAAAGATACCATACTACGGACTAATAGTCAAAGTGCATGATTTGTCCTCGTCCTTCTCCGTATGTACTCCCCAATTAACAATACCATCATCCCATTTCAGTAAGCCCATCTGATTCTTTCTCTTTGCTTTCCGAGCTTCATGTGTTGATAAAATAATCTCTCTTCTTTCTTTCCAACATGTGTCCCATTTGTTGTACTTCCCGCTAGCAAAGTGAACAGTGTTGTGACAATTGAAGCATTCAAGCTTCTTTGTCAAAACACAACATGGTTTTTTTCATCAACACAAACCCTCCCTTCTGTTCTTCTAAACTTCTTCATTCGAAACGATATCCTTGCTATCTGCCATTTATGTCCCAATCTTCTTCAATGTCTAAATCATGCAATTTGTTCCAGATCCTCATGAAGCAAGTCCAGTCTCTGATTGTTTAGGCAAAGAGGGAATGGAAAATAACTACAATTCAGCAAACCAGTAAATGAGGCTTATGTTCAGGAATATGTGTGTGAAGAAGTTAGAAGGAGTGCAAGTACTGTAGGCACCGACAAAACCAGACTTAACTAATTAGTGGCTAGCATTTTGCTTTGTGAAACAAAAGCAACATTTGACACTTGAAGATGTTTTAGAGGCACCTTGGATTTTCTTCCGCTCAAAAACCCTAAGGTTCTTGTACAAATCATCATAGATAAGTGTCACAATCTGGTTTTATGGTACTTCAAGGTCAATGCCAGATTTGGACCATGCCAGGGCAAAGATCTAGAAACTTATGATTGCATCCTCAGTTGATACATCAGGTCACCATGAGCTTCCAACTGAGAAAGTAATTGTTGGAATCTATCATATCCCTTTTCTAACCTTCGGCTTGGATAATGTAAAATGCTTCAAACTGTTGTTTGTAAACAGCCTTCTGCATTTTCTTTGACGTCGTACATTTTTTTTACGATGCTCGAAACGGTTCACGAACGCTCGGTCAAACGCGGATAAAAAAGTCGAAAAGTATTAAAATGAAAAATAAATAAGCTCTCGAAGCTAAAATATGGAATTATTGCTTTCTCAAACGTTAAAATGGATAAATATTCAAGGCACGATTCACAACTAGCTAAAACGACAATTTTTGATAAAATGGCTAAAAACAAAAATAATAAACTCCATAAAAATTAGAAATAGAATTAAGGCTCGGTTAAAATATTGACCGTAAAATACGAGATGTTACATTACTGGTCTGAGGGGATACCTTTTCTCAACTAACATAAAGACATGTAGATTTCTAAACCTTGCAAAGTACACTCCACAGTTATCAAACAACTTCCAATGATCAGCTTGAAGTTTGAATCTGCTTAATCTGCTTATTTACTTGCTTATTTGTGTTTATAATTGCTTATTATGTCTTATTAGTTAAGTTTGATTATCTGTTTTTAGTTTTAATAGTCTAGATCATAGTTTTCTTTATATTGTCTCATAAATCAATAAAAATCCAAAAATATTAGCATAACTAGTAGCTTAATGATTTTGGCTTATTTGATTGTTGGTATAAGCTCATAAGGTCTGTTAATAGTTTTTTGTTATCTGGTAATTAAGTTTTGTTCACTAGATCTCTATTTCATAAGCTCAAATGAATTTTGATAAAAATAAGGGGGTGTTTGGCATAGCAGTACTAACTATAAGTTAATACTGCTAGTGGCTATTTGGTCTTTAAATTTTGGTTTTAATCTTTCATTTAAATCAATTTATGCTAGATTTATAAGCTAGGTTAGAGTTAAGAGAGTTTTCATAAGTTAGATGAATAAAAATCCAAGTCTGTTAAGCCTTTTTTGCATAACCTAGTTTAATTGATTCTAGTAATTAACATGACCTTATTTGCTCTTAGTTGTGTGTTTAATGAGTGTTAGGTTTAGTGTTTAAAGTCTGCATCAAAGATTTTAAAGTTTTGTTGATATAAGTGTAAACTGCATCAGTAGTTTTAAAAGACAAGTAGCTATTTTCAACTTAATAATTCAGAGGGTATAAGTAGCTTATATGATTTGATTTTTGGTTTACAAATAGGTCTAGGGTCAGTGTCAATTTGTTTCAAATTAGTTTTCAAAAATAAGTTCATTAGCATATCTGTTTTTAGCCTTAAAATAAGCTTTTTGTCTTTTCAATTTCAGAAACCAAAAGTAGCTAAGTGTTCTTAGTGTATAAGTTGTTTTCAACAAGCCTTTTCATTAAGCTCCTGAATTTCAAAATGGTTTTAAAAAGTTGATTTAAGTAGTATTTTAGGTGTACTTTTTAGGGTAATAAGCCAAAAGTTCATTAGGATCCTTTAGCTTATTTAAAAATAAGCTCAAAAGTGCCTTAAGGGGCTATTTGGTTATCAGTTAAAACCAATAGTGCTTATTCCTTTGTTCTAGCTTATCTGCTTATTGTTATGGCTTATTTAGGTTTAGCATAGCTTATTAGTTTAGTATAATCCCATTTTAGCTTATTTGGTTTTGATATAAGCTTATTTGAGCTTATTTTCTTTCAAGTGTAAAATTTTAAGTGTTTTTAAGCTTTTTAGCTTTTTTGTCATTCTAGCTTATCAATTGTGCTTGTTTTAGTTCTTATATGCTTATTAGTTATAGTTTTTAATCTGTCTTAGCTTATTTAACTTTTCCCTTAGCTTATTTGTTTTTAAAAAGCCCAAACTGTTTGCATTATATAGGTTTAGTAGGATTTTCTTATTCTGTCATTTTAAATTGCTTATTTCGTGCTTATTTTTGAGTTTTGAAAAACATTGTCTTCATTAAAGTTGTGTTTTTACAGCTTATTTATAAGCTGAGTTAAAAAGTTTTTTTTAAAAAAAATAAAAAGGGAAGAGGGGAAATCGTGGGTGAGCAGGGCTCGAACCCACGACCTCTACCCTCCTCACCTTTTATAACACCTCACAACACACACTCCCTTCCAACGTGCCCTGGGGTCTTTTTCAGTTTTGTTATGCAAAATCAATTCTTTATATGCATTTGAACCCTTTTTGTACAATAAGCTGTTTTAGCTTATTGCACAGCTTATTCGATAAGCTGTGTTCCCCAACTTATTTTTCTTAGGTCCCTCTTTGTTCAAGCTACTTTCTATAATTTTTTCAGAATTTTTATAATTAGTTTAGTATTTTTAAACATTTATTATTATTAAAAACTTTAAAAATTCATAAAAAATAGAAAAAATAATCAAAAAATTATAATTCTATTTTAGAAAATTTTCTTTTATCATATAGTTTCTAGGAAAATTAGTTTTGCTGGTTAAAATTGCAAAATTTCAATTTTTAAAGAACGGGATTCGTTTCCGTTCATGTTTTTCGTGTTTTTAAGCTCAATTCAACTCCGTTTTTGTTCTAATTTTCTTTAAACTTACTTTTTAGTCAATTAGAGTCTTTTAAAAGAGAAAAATTCATTTTAGGTTTAATTTTGGAAATTTAGGGTTTCTAATCACCATTTAGGGTTCTCGTTTTGCGTTTTTAGTTAAAGTTTAAATTCCCGTTATTAAAGTTAGGTTTAATTGTCCTTTAATTTGCTCACTTTTAGGATTTTAGAAAACAAATCATCTTTGAACCAATTCAAATCATTGTCCAAACAACAAACGTGGTCTTAATTTCATAAATCTTTGAGGAATACGACCCGATAATCACTTACAGGTAAATATACGTATTATTATATATAATTATGAGAATTTTCCTTTCTTCCTTTGTTCTCAAGGGTAGTTTGGTAATTTTCTATACTTATATCATTATACGTGTATAAAACTATACGCAATCAAGTTTTTGGCGCCGCTATCGGGGATTTGTGATTAAGATTCCTTCGTTTGTAATTTGTCGATCGTGATTTGGTGAACCTTTCGCCTTCAAAAGTTACGTTTTTAAAAAAATCAAAAATACAAAAAAAATTAAAAATATAAAAAGTAAAAAAAAATATTTTTCTTTTCTTTTTAGTATAAGTAGAAGTTTAAAAACAAAAATACAAAAAAATATTTGCTCTTCTGGATTTTTTGATTTTTCTCGTTAATTTATGAATATTTAAAGCTTACAAAGTTGGTAAAAGAACACCAACAAATAATACCTTCAATTGAGGTATTATCCATCAATAAGTTCCCGAACCAAAGATTATTTTTTTTTACCGTTTGTGTCACTTACGAAAAAGGCGCACCTCTTTTGTAAAATTTATGTTACTTAAGAGAGTTACCCTAAGTTTGTTGATTATTCGGTAAACAAAAATATTTCCTTTTCTGGTTTCTTTTCTCATTTCAGTTGCTTGATTAGTGCATGCTGCACTAGAAATTCCTATTTTCCAAATAATTCAAACGTAACGATTTCGAGACATCAAAATAAAGGACGTGCTCCAAACATAGTCGAACCCGAGCTTCGTACTATCGTTGCACCAATGGAAGAACGTACAATGGAAGAGCTACTCCGAGCACCCACGGAAGGGTACGGAGAAGCTATTGTTTTACTGGAAATGAATGCGGATCATTTTGAGATCAAAACGAATTTGCTTCAATTGGTTCAAGCGAATCCATTTTACGATCGTGAGAGTGAGAATCCTCATGCTCATATTAATAGTTTCAAAAGGATTACCTCGACTTTACGATTTAGGAATGTCCCTAATGATGTGATTAAGCTTATGATGTTTCCATATTCGCTCGAAGGAGCCGCTAAAACTTGGTACCTTACAGAAGACCACCAAATTGAATCTTGACGTTGGAGGATCTCATGACCAAATTTTGTGAATCAGATTTTTCCCCCTTCGAAAAACCACTCACTTAAAGAATGAAATTTCCGTTTTTAGACAAAAATTCGAGAGAACTTTTAGTGAAGGCGTGGAACGATTTCAGGAGTTTCTTAGAGATTGTTCCCCATCAACGGACTTACGGAGTTAACTCCAATTTGATACCTTTTTATAACGGTTTAAAACAGATATGAACAAGACTCCTTAAATGCCGCGAGAGTGGAAATCTTTGAGTAAGAGTTGACTCAGAGAGCTTTAAACATAATTGAGAACAAATAAAAAGTTCTTTATTCACGAAATAGATCAAAATGTGCACTAGGATGAATGCAACTTCTAGAAAAACTGATAAGAGAATTGATAAGCTTGCGGATCCAACTTCGACTTTGTCGAATTGTTTCTAAAAAAGTTGTCACTCTCGCTCCGATTTTAAAGCAGTTGAGGAAACTTGTGTTACTTTTGGTGGTGCCTATTCGAGAGAGAAAGTGTTTCTTTGTAAATGAAATAATAACTAGCTTGCCTCTTCCAAAGTTGGAAGAGGCTATATATAGTACTTACAATATACCGGGTATTCGTACCCGACTTAAAACCGAAAAACGTACTATTAACTATTAAACTATGAGCTACAATAAATAGTAAAATACATGGGGTGACCGAGTCTTTTTCTAATATCTAACACATAGAAATCAAGGTTTTCAAGCTCAAAATAATCATGCTCCAAATTTTCAAAACCAAGGATTTCAAAACCAACCATTTCAAGTGCCTAATAATCAAGTTCAACAAGAGATTTCAAATGATTTTTCAAGTTACAAGAGGAATAATGATCAAATGTTGAGAAACATGCAAAATCAAATCAACTCGTTAAAAGGAGACCTTAAGAATGAAATTCAAAACACGATAAAATCTCAACAAGCCGTCATGATGAATCAACAAACTACTTTTCAAAATAATTTGCAAAACATGATTTGTGGATTGTTTCAAAACCAAGCCTCAACTTCGGGTACTCTTCCGAGTAATACCATTCCAAACCTGAAGGGTGAGATGAAAGTGATCACTACTCGAAGTGGTGTTGCTTACGAGGGACCCTCGATTCCTACTAATCCTTCTCCTAAAAAGGTAGTGGAACGAGAAACCGAGGAGACAACGGATAAGGAGCAAACAAATTTCCAAGGAAGTACCGCTCAAATCCCACCTCCGGTTATCTCCATTTCTAATCTAGAACCCGATGTTCCGACGACTTTGCCTAAAACCACTCCCATTCTGGAATCCGACGTTCTAAAAAGTTTACCTAAGCCAAATATTCCATATCCTTCACGACGTGATGATCAAAAGTCCCGTGACAAAGCTTCGAATCAAATGGAGAAGATCTTCCAAATCTTTCAAGATTTGCGCTTTGACATTAGTTTCGCA
>BQNB010207570.1:0-10467 GCA_026074375.1 Tanacetum coccineum
CCCCTCATCTCTACAATAAAGAGGTGAGGGGGGAGGGATCGTTGTACATCATTCTTTTCTTGCTTACTCAATAAACATGTAATATTAAGGGTTATATTCTTGTGCATCTTTTCCTTCTTTTCTGTCGTACATAATCTGCTGGGGTGTGTTCGTCTTCAAGATCGGATTTTTTCCGTACTAGTAACCAGGTTGTAGGGTGATCGAATCCTACAGTATTTATATTAATTGTAAGAGGGTAATTAAAGACAATTATAATGAAAAGTGATGCTTGTTATTCTATAATGTCATCATTCATTATCAAGTGGGCAATCTTTCATTACCCTATAAATTGAGGGCATTGAAAATCCATTATCTAATTCTTACTTTTTTATCTCATTATCTCACACCTCCTAAATTTATGAAATTTTTATTATGATATTTAAAATTTTAAATGATACATACTTGAATTCTATACAAACTGATTGGATATACACATGAATAATTAAAAATATGTTAAATAGTAATTATTATAACATTTGGCATTTGACGCATAAACTTATATATCAAAGGAAAAAGATCCTCTCATGTTCAAATGAACATGAGAGAATCTTTTTCCTTTGAGGATAAGGATAATCAAATATACAATCATATAAAGCACAACATTACCTCTCATGTTTAAATGAACATGAGAGGATCCTTATACTATATCAAATCATTTGTAAGACTTTTAACATAATTATATTGGTGCTTTAGCATATATTTTATTGCACATATATTTTACTTCAAGAACTTAATACACTTTGTTTAACTTTTCTTAAATCCAGTTTGTAGCGCCATAGGTGCAGCCACCTATAACTTGTGCTTATAACTTTTCCTAAATCCAGTTTGTAGCGCCATAAGTGCAAGTCAAATAGTAACGAAGTTTGATGACTGTTCCAATTAAGTCACTCAAACTTTAAACTAATAACAAAAACCATCCAAGTTTCAAAATATTGTTCCAATAATGTGTAATTGTTAAACAAAAACTATCTTTAAGGTATTCATATGTGTATTATTTGGTTGTACCTTAACAATAAATACCACCCTCTGCATTTCACTAACCCCAGCTAACTTAATGTACAATCAACTTATGCACAAGTGAAAAGAGATATATGCCATAAAATAATAACTAAGTTTGAAAAGTGTTCTATTTAGTCACTCAAACATAACAATTACAAAAATAATAGAACACTATCAAAACTTTGAATGACTAAAACGAAACACTTTTCAAACTTGATTATTATTTTATATTCAAAAGAAAGTTGCAATGACTAAATTGAAACAAAACTGAAAGTTGGTTACTATTTCATGATTTTAACCCTATATAAAATTAGTCGTAAGACTTGCACAACACAATGAATAGGCGGGTCAATGAGGTACAAAATCACACCAAGGCTTCAAAAATTCCATATATTATCGATGTAAATGTGTTCATTAATAAGTAGTGCACGTCTCCACAATAAGTGAAAACGGCAATAAATGCCAATGCCTTATGAAATGCCAAATGATTAAAGGTACAATTGCAGAAATAGGAAATATGTAAAAAAAAATTGAATGAATGTTGAATCACTTATGATTATGAGAATTCAAGATGACGTGATTCCAAGTTAAAAGAAGATATATGGATTCGAGATGTGCATTGTGTAAAAATATTTAACACATGCAAAAGTATGAAGCTGAATTGTTGTCTTTCATGTAAATGCATAAAAGCTGCTTAGGCTAAATAAGTTAATTCAAATTAATGATATCTTGCAACTTAATAATATTTGAATGACACCGTTTTTATAGAAACCAACTGAATTACTGAATAATAAATGTATATGTTCTAGATCATATCTTTTGAATGTTAAATTCATTATTACCAGTTATATATATAGTTCGTACTTTAAAAAAAAATCTATTTCTTTTTATTATCAATCAAAGTGCTACATAGATATTAACTTAAAGCCTTAAACATGCATACACGAACACTTTGTACTCAACATTAAAGCTTTCTTAATTTTTTTTTTTTTGAACGGCGACTTTTATTAAGAAAAACTAGCAAGGAGCTAGAAATTACAAAGAAATAAGAGACGGGTTTTTATACCAATCGTCCCAGCTAAACAAAGTATTGCATCTATACCGACACCAGTAATAAGAACTACAAATAATCTCATCAAAAAACGTCTCCTTAGATTTGGGCTTGGCCTCGAACATCTTCTTATTACGAAAATTCCATAGAAGCCACCACATCACAAAATAAATACCCTGGAACCATGCTTATTCTTCTTCTCATTGTTTTACATTATCGATCCAAGACCTGTCCATTCTCCGTAAGAGAGTAATATCCATAAAAGTGGCACGACCCACCACTCGCTTTATTAATTTAGAAATTTCTATTGCCGTGTTACAAGCGAAAGACAAATGATCATAGGTTTTCGAATCCCGATACACAACAATTCACACAAGATATAGACTCAAATCTATACCAACGATGGAAAAGTTAAATCAAGTAGGTAAGGAGTTCGTCATTACCTTTTCACCAAGCGAAGGTGTACATCTTTTTGGGGAACAATAATCGAATCCAACCACCCTAGTCTTATATCACCTTTCGGAAGAAATCGCGAATGCAATCATTTTCATTCTTTACGAAGCCACGGTATATCCACCCGAATTGTTCAAGTCCAAGGACCCTGAATCAGGAGATCAGAGTAAGCACCAAAGGTTAATCAGCTTCGCTAACCTCTCCTTCAACTTTTGAGTGATTTTCAAGCCCTCCCTCTCGGATGTCTACGAAACGAAAAAATGGTAAAGACTAGGATGGCGCAAGTTTTTGACTCCTGTAATTTGTTTGCTGTTTTCGAGAGCAAACGCAACTAGGGAATTCTATTCTTAAGCATGCCCCCATCACACCACACGTCAACCCAGAATAAAGTCGAAAGGCCATTCCCAAGTTTCTTCTTCAATGAACAAAAGCAAGTTAAACCCTTTTCCTCAAGCCTCCTAAACCTCTTTAATACTATTTATATCCAACATGAATTAGCTCCTTTTAACCCCTAAATCCTCATCAATCTTTCATTGGCTCATCCCGTGTATAGCCTTTGATAACACGAGATCCAAAGCGTAGGCTTCATGGGCTAAAAATCTCCAAACCCATATTAAATTCAATCCTCTATTAAGAGCATAAAGACTAAAAATAACATAGACCACCGTTATCTTAGGAGCAAGAGCCTTTTTCCATTGAACACCCGACGAAGATTTTTACCCGGAACTCGGTCATGACCAATGAAGAATTTACTTCTGAAGAGATTCCAGAATTTGGAATGAACACCTGCAGGAACTTTTAAACATTGACATGTTAAAATAGGAGGAGGGAGGGAGGGGGTGGGTTAAACATCGAGCCAAGGAACCTGCTTTGATTAACAAGAGCCATGAGAGCCGCCCTCCAATCGATAACATTTTCTACTGCGTCACACTCAAACAGTGAAAAAAATTAAAAAGAAGATGAAAGCTCAGCTCCTTCATCATCTCTTACTTTAGTCCCCTCACTTGGTGACTATTTCTCAAACTATTTTTCTTATGCATGTTTATGTTAAACAGATGAGTCGAGATGCAATTGTTATACATGAGATGTTAGACGGACAAGTCGATGTGATATTGTTATACATGAGATGTTAAACGGATGAGACGAGTTGGTATTGTTATAATGAGATGTTAAACCGATGAGTCAAGGTGATATTGGTATACAAGTTATGTTAAACGGATGAGTCGAGATGATATTGTTATACATGAGATGTTAGACGGACAAGTCGATGTGATATTGTTATACATGAAATGTTAAACGGATGAGTCGAGATGATATTGTTATACATGAGATGTTAGACGGACAAGTCGATGTGATATTGTTATACATGAAATGTTAAACGGATGAGACGAGTTGATATTGTTATAATGAGATGTTAAATTGATGAGTCGAGGTGATATTGGTATACAAGTTATGTTAAACGGATGAGTCGAGATGATATTGTTATAGATGAAATGTTAGATAGACAAGTCGATGTGATGTTATACATGAGATGTTAAACGGACGAGACAAGATGATATTGATAATATACAAGTTATGTTAATGGATGAGTCGATGTGATATTGGTATACATGTTATGTTAAATAGATGAGCGGGGTGATATTGTTAATCATGAGATGTTAAAATGATGAGCCGGGGTGATATTGTTATACATGAGATGTTAAACAGATGAGATGAGTTGTTATTGTTATAATGAGATGATAAACTGATGAGTCGAGGTGATATTAGTATACAACTTATGTTAAACGGATGAGTCAAGATGATATTGTTATACATGAGATATTAGACGGACAAGTCGATGTGATATTGTTAAACATGAGATGTTAAACGGATGAGACGAGATGATATTGATATACAAGTTATGTTAGTGGATGAGTCGATATGATATTGGTATACATGTTATGCTAAACAGATGAGCGAGGTGATATTGTTAATCATGAGATGTTAAAATGATGAGTCGGGGTGATATTGGTATACAAGTTATGTTAAACGGGTAAGTCGAGATGATATTTTTATACATGAGATGTAAAATTGATGAGTCTAGGCGAGATTGGTATACAAGTTATGTTAAACAGACGAGTCGAGATGAAATTGTTATACATGAGATGTTAGACGGACAAGTCGATGTGATATTATTATACATGAAATGTTAAACGGATAAGACGAGTTGGTATTGTTATAATGAGATGTTAAACTGATGAGTCGAGGTGATATTGGTATACAAGTTATGTTAAACGGACGAGTCGAGATGATATTGTTATACATGAGATGTTAGACGGGCAAGTCGATGTGATATTGTTATACATGAGATGTTAAACGGATGAGACGAGATGATATTGATATACAAGTTATGTTAAACGGATGAGTCGAGATGATATTATTATACATGAGATGTTAGACGGACAAGTCGATGTGATATTGTTATACATGAGATGTTAAACGGATGAGACGAGATGATATTGATATACAAGTTATGTTAATGGATGAGTCGATGTGATATTGGTATAAACATTATGTTAAACAAATGAGCGAGGTGATATTGTTAATCATGAGATGGTAAAATGATGGGTCGGGGTGATATTGGTATACAAGTTACGTTAAACAGATGAGTCAAGAATACATTCTTATATAAGTTATGTTAAACGGATGAGTCAATGTGATATTGGTATACATGATAATTCAAACTTATGAGGAATTCAATGACAAAAGATAACATATGACAAAAACCGAATGAATAACTTTGACCAAAACTTTATTGACTTTGACCGAAACTTATAGCGACGACATGTAGTTGCTACATGTCGTCGCTGAAAGCTTTTATTTTTTCACCATAAAAGCAGATTTTATCCTTACAATCACATATACATTCTTATCATCACAACCACCCACCAACACATTACACTCCCTTATCCTTACAACCACCACAACCTCGATTACCCGCCACCAGATGGAGAAATATGATCATTATTTTAAGTGTCGTTGTGAACAAGGAGATGTAGTGTTGCGAACATCATGTAAACCTTATAGTTATGGTAGACAATACTATGCATGTCTTTGTTCAAAGGTGGATTTTCCAAAAAATAATTATATGTGTAATATATAAACAATTTGCTTGTCAAAAAGACATTTCTTATAATTTTCCTACTATGTAACAACCAGGAACTCAAGATAGAGGATGTGGATATTTCATGTGGAAGGATGACCTCATGTTGCATCTAAGTTCTTCTCTTGGACCCTCAACACCTCAAAGTTCTTATCCGGGACCTTCAACACATCCAAGTTATTATCGAGAACCTTCTGGTTTTGCACCGAGTCATGGAGAAGCAGAGTGCTTAAATTGTAAGTTCTTGGCTGAAATGATAAAGACGCTAGAGGCAAAAATAAAGATACTAAAGGGGACACTAGAGATGGAAAGGCATCCTGAGAATCACACATTTGAGTCAACTGCAATACTTCATGAGCTTTATAATGACATGGGAAGACTTGGGTTGGAGTAGTTTTTCATTTAGCATTTTGAACGTAGTTCGTATGCTTTAATGTTTTAAACGTTTATCGATTTCGATTGGAATCTGTATGCTTTCTTGTTGTTTATCGATTAGGAATGTAATTCACATGTTTTACTTATTTGTTGTTGTTTAACTCGTATGCTTATTTATGTTTAATTAATAATCAAAACGCACTACTCGATTTGGAAAAAATGTAAAAAGTCAAACTTTGACTTTAGCTTTGGGAGGACATGCCCCCCCCCCAAATGGTTTGAGCGCGATAATTACGAGCCATAAATCATTAGCAAAAAATAAAATATGAAAATAGTCATTAGGGAGGACATATAATGGAGACATGTCCTCCCGAATGTCTCTGGTCTATTAATCATTTTACTAAGCACCTTCCTAATCTCGGTCAACGTTTGAGTCAACTATTTGGGGAGGACATGTCCTCCCGAATAGATTGAGCGGGAAATTGCGAGCCAAAAATTATTAGCCAAAAAAATGAAATATGAAAATAGTCATTGGGGAGGACATATGGTGGAGACATGTCCTCCCGAATGTGTCTGGTCAAATTTTTTCTTACTTTAAGCAAGGTCAAAGTTTGAAAAGGTGTTGTTTTGTCTTTTAGTGGGTCTTTGGGGAGGACATTTGTGTCCTCTCTAAAAATTCGTCTCTTGTTCTATTTTTTTCTTGTAGTGTATATTAAGATAATAACTCATTGTTTCCTATACAAATATGCAATTAATAAGATGACAAAACCCCTGGTCATTTTTAAACGATCCGGCCAGGACCTAACCCTAACCTTTACAAATCAAATAACTCACTAAGCGTGCTTTCCTTTCCTCTTCAAACTTTATTATTTCAATTTACCCAAATTGACTCATCCATAAATTATTACTTGAGTTTGAGTATGTAGCCAACTCCGTCTATATACAAAAATATTTACACAACAATTGCCAAAGACCCACTTAACATTCCATAATTTCACATCTTCCACCCCTAGTTCCCAAGAACTTATACTAAACACTAATAAAATTATTTTAAAGAATCGAACTGAATTGTTGTACACATGCCGCAAGAAGAGACTTGGACGGTTAGTTATATTTGAAATACGTAACATTATTTACAAAAGTCGGCAAGGTATAAGCTTTCTTACATAATGTAGGTGCTATACATATTGATATGTAAATACAATTTAAAAAGTCGGCAAGGTATAAGCTTTCTTACCGAAACAAACCACGTTAACAACTTAAACTATATATCTAGAGGGATTGTAGAAAGGTGGTTTATAAATGTTGCCTGTTTACATCATCTGCTAACCGCATGGATTGTGAACTAATGTTGCTTCTCTTCATCATTAAAATATTCACTTCAACCCTAAGCATCGCCTGAAAAAAAGAACCAATTTACATTCCACTACCATGGATCACGACCCCTAGTTCCCAAGAACTTCATTATTCATGTCAGAGATCATGAGTTTTAGATGGGTCAAATGCCAACGTAACAGAAATTTAATATAAGCTTATAAACGATACCTTGTCATGAAAAAAATCTGAGGGTATTTAGTTTAGTCGATCAGAATGAATCAGTAATTCATACCTTGTTCAACAAATTTACATATAAATTATTATCTCACTTACTCCACGTAGATTCAAAATATATCACATACATTTGAAATACCCCGTGCCTAAATCCATTTTTAAGAAAATAAGAAGTTAACAAATTTCTAAAATACGAGTGATGTATAATTGTTATTCATTTAAATAAAAGTAAATGAATTTGGTTTAGAACGGATTAGAAGTAAACTATCCAAGTGACCAAGTTAATTTCAAAGACATGAATGTAACAGTTTTCATAAGATTCAAATTCACAAACTTTAGAAAACATGGATATGTTTCAAGTACGTTCAACTATATAAACACACGTATTACACAATAAGAGCGCACGGTACCATAACGCACCAACCGGCGTTATGCCCACGTGGCAACGCCGTTGGTGGCGTTATGATACCCGGAAGTGGAAGAGGAGGACGGCATTGGTGGTGGCGTTGGTACACCAACGTGCGTTGGTTTGGTTTTCTTTTTCTTTTTCTTTTTTTCGGATATAAAATGGATGGTTTGTGTGTTTTTACAGTGTGTGTGTGTGTCTAGTGTGTGTTTGTGTGTGTGTTTTTCGGAAGATGAAGATGAAGAATGGGTGGCCCAAAATAGTTTTTATTTTTTTATTTCGTTTTTTTATATTATAATTTATATTTGTATTAATTGATTAAATATTTAGTTTGTTTTAAAAAAAGGAAAAAAATAGTGGGTCCTAAAAAGGTGGTGTTATGGGATGCTATGATTAGAGGGGTTTTTTGGTGTGTTAAAGTTGAAATGTTAAAGCTAATGTGAAGCTGATGTGACACTACTTTTTCGATGTTATGGTGTTATGACACCTAGAGCTCTAAGAAAAGTTCCAACTCAATTCAGTTTGCACTTTGAATATCTTGAAAAAGTTTTTCCCATCATAATATATGAATTAACTTATATTTTTTTATATACTTTAAACATATAATTGACAAAAGATATGACGCGCATATCATAACATAGAAAAAAGCACAAAAGCAATATCAAATAAAACTATATAAAACATAGATTAAAAATCATAATTAGAACATACCTTGTTGATCATTCGAAGTATTCTAAAATCAAAGCAATATGAAATTATAATTTATAACTTTCCAAATTACTGAGACGAAGAAGATGCAATGAGATGAAAAAAATGCAAAAGTAGAATTCTTATTCTAGTTGATTGCCATCATAATTACAACCCGCACAGGAGACCAAAAATAAGCTTATGACATGGGTGGGATCAGACCAATTTTAAATCAACACAGAAATAAAACCAAACCGGTACCTAAGCGTCAAATTTTATGTGTTATTTGTTTTTTGTTAGTGGCTTGGTTCCGGTTCAAAACAAATGCACATTCCTTGTACTGACACGCATTTTACTTTATCACTTAACGGGAATACAGTTCATTCTGGTCAATTTTAAACGTAAAGTATTCAAGTTAACATAAATAGTCAGACAAAACGATACTTCAGAATATCAGCCAAAACTTGACACCCTTTCATATAAGGTCTTCATTACGGCATATGGATAGCTACACACATACATATATACATGCACGTGCTGACGTGCAGATGTTCCTTGATTGATTCAAGATATTTCCCCCGAACAAAACCACGTATACAAGGTCAAGGACCCCAAGTCTAGAGGGTGACAGTCATGCCCTATTATGCTTTACATTACAAGTCTCTTTTATATACATCTTAAGGATCGTCAAACTACGCCAACCATTTCATTTGACATCAAAACACATAACCAACATACGACACTAAACACTATTAACAGCGTGTGGTCCTCTATATTACTAGTAACTGTCACACCCCGACAAGGCGAAAACACAGGATGTGACGGAGAATTGATTATCACAACGCAAGATACAAGATAGAGAAATACTAAAATGCATTTCCGATAAGTGTCGTGACAATTCCCCGACCACAAGTAGCACTTGGGTGAAGATCCGTCAAAGAACACATCACATAGTCATAAAGATTACAAACCAAATTCCCACACAGGGGCTAAAGATAGTCTCAAGATAACATAATTCAAAGTGCTCAAGATCAAACAACATAACAAAATGCAAGTCTCTCAGAAGATTGATCCATACTGGATGCCCTTAAGGTCTCCTAAAACTCGCAACAAAACTTCACTGATCATTAACAATACTTGAAAATGATACTCGAAAAGGTCAACATAAAGTTGGTGAGCTCGTAGGTTTGATTACAACCTCGTTGTTGCGCCATAGTTCAAAAGGTGGACAAATGTGCAATATGACAGTGAATACATGCAATAGATAAGATACCAACGTAGCAACACATGCTATCGGAGGTCCATAGATACACCACTAATATATATACCAATACTCTCAAGGATCCAAGCTTCTAAGTTCACATGCACCTAAAGCCTACCAGCTGGAGCTATGCATAAGGCGGAAGATCACAAGTTCGCAAGTTCACAAGATAACAAGATACCTCACAATACCACATATGATCTACATACAAGTTCTACCAATCTCATGTCATTCACATAGCAGTCATAGGCACATAGCATTGTCCAAAAAGATAAAAGTTTCGCACATTAAGAAAACAAGTTCAAAAACATATTTGAGTATCATTTTCCCCCAACGAAAAAAGAGTCAAAAAGTGGGGCTACGAGAACTCACCTTAAACAAAAGGTGATAGGTAGCAAAGATCTAGATCAAACAGGCAAGTGCAACGACATCCGGTCACGACCTAATCCAGTTAATGTTTAATTATAGATATACGTTCCAACAGTGTTTTCAAGGTCGATGCA
>BQNB010207572.1:0-10467 GCA_026074375.1 Tanacetum coccineum
ATTATGAATTTCAAGTTATGCCGTTTGGTTTGACAAACGCACCTACCGTATTCATGGACCTTATGAATCGAGTGTGCAAACCATATCTAGATAAATTCGTGATTATCTTTATAGATGATATTATGATATATTCAAAGAACAAGCAAGAGCATAAAGAGCACCTTAAGCTAATCTTAGAATTGCTTAAGAAAGTGGAGTTGTATACCAAGTTTTCCAAATGTGAATTTTGGATTCCTAAAGTACAGTTCCTAGGTCACGTAATTAATAGTAAGGGTATTCACGTGGATCCCGCCAAGATCGAATCCATTAAAGATTGGGCATCTCCTAAGTCGCCAACGGAGATTCGTCAATTTTTAGGTCTTGCTGGGTATTACCGGAGATTCATTGAAGGGTTTTCAAAGATCGCCAAACCGATGACCAAGCTCACCCAGAAGAAGATCCAGTTTGTATGGGGTGATAAACAAGAAGCAGCCTTTCAACTGTTGAAGCAGAAATTGTGTAGCGCACCAATCCTTGCATTACCTGAAGGAAGCGAAGATTTCATCGCATACTGCGACGCTTCAAAGAAGGGTTTGGGCGCTGTGTTGATGCAAAGAGAAAAGGTGATTTCTTATGCATCACGCCAGTTAAAAATTCATGAGAAGAACTATACGACTCATGATTTGGAACTTGGAGCAGTAGTGTTCGCTCTCAAGATTTGGAGGCACTATCTATACGGAACCAAATGTACAGTGTTCACTGATCACAAGAGCTTACAACACATTCTTGACCAGAAGGAACTAAACATGAGACAACGCCGATGGTTAGAGTTACTTAGTGATTACGATTGCGATATTCGTTATCACCCAGGAAAAGCCAATGTCGTTGCTGATGCTTTAAGCAGGAAAGAACGAGAACCACCGTTAAGAGTTCGAGCCTTGGTTATGACTATTAGTTTGGACCTTCCCAAACAAATCTTGAATGCTCAGACTGAAGCACGAAAACCAGAGAACATCAAGAATGAAGATGTTGGAGGAATGTTGGTTGAAAACGCTAAAAATCCAGAGGCGATCAGGACGGAAAAGTTGGAACCTCGTGCGGATGGAACTCTATGCCTCAATGGCAGGAGTTGGCTACCCTGTTATGGCAATCTACGGACTGTGATCATGCACGAGTCCCACAAATCAAAATACTCTATACATCCGGGTTCTGACAAGATGTACCAAGATATGAAGAAGCTATATTGGTGGCCCAATATGAAAGCCGACATCGCCACCTATGTTAGCAAGTGTTTGACCTGTGCTAAGGTCAAGGCCGAACATCAAAGACCATCAGGATTGTTGGTACAGCCTAAGATTCCCGAATGGAAATGGGACAACATCACTATGGATTTTGTCACTAAGCTTCCTAAGACGTCTCAAGGCTACGACACCATTTGGGTGATCGTTGACCGACTCACTAAGTCTGCGATCTTCACACCAATGAGAGAGACTGATCCTTTGGATAAACTTGCAAGAATGTACCTAAAGGAGGTGGTCACGAGACATGGAATACCTGTCTCAATCATTTGTGATCGTGACCCGAGATTCGCATCCAATTTCTGGAGGTCACTTCAGAACGCTTTGGGTACTAATTTGGATATGAGTACTGCGTACCATCCACAAACAGACGGGCAAAGCGAGAGGACCATTCAAACTCTCGAGGATATGCTGCGTGCTTGTGCGATCGACTTTGGAAAGGGTTGGGTTAACCATTTGCCATTAGTCGAGTTCTCATATAACAATAGCTATCACGCGAGCATCAAGCGCACCATTCGAAGCACATTAAGATCTAAGTGTCAATCACCTGTTTGTTTAGACTAAAGTTGTAGAATGACAAATCCTCGATCCAGAACTAATTCAAGAGACCACTAAGAAAATCATCCAGATCAAGCAAAGGATGCAAGCCGCTCGTGATCGACAGAAGAGTTACGCTGACTTGAAGCATAAACCAATGGAATTCCAAGTCGGGGATAAAGTTATGCTTAAAGTTTCACCTTGGAAAGGGGTCGTACGTTTTGGCAAACGGGGGAAGTTAAACCCTAGGTATGTTGGACCTTTCAAGGTATTAGAAAAGGTTGGAGAGGTTGCTTACAAGCTCGAGCTTCCTGAAGAGCTGAGCAGAGTTCATAATACATTCCATGTGTCCAACCTGAAAAAGTGTCATGCCGACGAACCATTAGCCGTTCCGTTGGATGGACTTCATCTTGATGACAAGCTTCATTTTGTTGAGGAACCATTAGAAATAGTGGGCCGTGAAGTTAAACGGTTGAAGCGAAGCCGAATCCCATTAGTCAAGGTTCGATGGAACTCCAAGAGAGGTCCTGAGTTTACGTGGGAACGTGAAGACCAATTCGAGAAGAAATACCCACACCTCTTCACCAAGACCGCACCGTCGTCAAGTGCTGCATCATAAGCCTTGAGGACAAGGCTCGTTTAACGGGGGAAGTCTATAACACCCTGTGTTTTCAAGTCATTGACGACGTCGATAAATCCACAATGTACCTTTTGTATTGTACGCGTTTGCTTTAAATCGTCGCATCGTCGTCAAGTGCTGCATCGTGAGCCTTGAGGACAAGGCTCGTTTAACGGGGGAAGTCTATAACACCCTGTGTTTTCAAGTCATTGACGACATCGATAAATCCACAATGTACCTTTTGTATTGTACGTGTTTACTTTAAATCATAAACGTTAAGTTAAATCGCGTACGCCAAATATTAGCGTTCAATGTAAACGGGCATCAAACAATTAAATGTTTACATCAAGCAAGGGTTAAGTAATTATTTTGAGGATAATTATTAACTTTGTTCATTTTATTTTTATTGGTTGCGTAAAGTGATTACGTTTCGCAATAAAATGCGTTTAGGCACTCCCGGAACCACCAAAACTTTTCTACGCTTCAACAAATACCCACATTTATACCCAATACATAAAAATTACTCAACAACATCACATATATCTTATTATAGCCGAATTTATGGCAATTGATACAAAGAAATAAGAAAAAAATTCACCACTTGGTCTTTGTACATCACTTTTCATTTATACATAGCCATACCTTGTCTCATTTTGACCATAAGTCTTCCTTAAGACCCTCACCTTGTTCCTAAGACCAACTATTGCAAACTTTTGACCAATTAACTCTTTTATATACAAGTATTCAAGTGGTAAGAACTCATACAACACAAAACACTTAGAAAAGAAATCAAAAACTCTCCATTTTGGCTCTCCATAGCCCACGGCTCAAACACCCCTATGTAATAAATCCATATCAATTTTTCTACAACCTATACACTCCTACACACATCCATCCTAAGATATTCTAAGGTATTTCCAAGCATTGGCTAAGCATTTTCAAGTATTAATCAAGTAAAAGGAAGCTAGGGTTTTATTAAGAAAACAAGGGTTTTCATTGGTGCAAGCTTTGGATTTCTATCTAAACAAGGGTTTAGATTACTTTGTTCATCATCATCATACATCATAAGGTCTACTAGAACCCTTTATGTTCTTATAGTTTTCATTTCTATGCATATGTTATTTCTATTTTAGTTGAATCACCATTTAGGATTTTATCATGAAAATGGAGTTTATACTTGAAATGATCATTTTGTACACTTTTATATATGTTGTGGTATTACTTATATCATGTTAAAAAGGATGAGAAAAGAATGTACCATGTTAATTTGGTGTAAAAATGATTAAGTATAAATTAGGGTTTTAATGGTTTCTTAATATGTTTCAAGTTAAAGAAATACAAATGACATGTTGAGGTTAATTATGGACTTATATTGATGTTATATGATCATTAAAATGAGGTTATATCAAGATGAGAAAACTTGTACACTTATGGTTTATATGAAAAATGGCTATATATGAACTTATAGTAAAATGGATAAATTATGAAAGTTATGACTTATTATGTATTATGAAGGACTTGTAAACTTTGGACAAAAGGACTTTGATGGACCTATGGACATAATATATATATGATATATGACATATATAAAGTGTAAGACTTGTGGTAAAAAGTATAAAGTGGTAAAATATAAAAACAAGGCCAAAAATGGACTTAGGAAAGTCATGCAAACATTCTGTCCAAAAGTGTATAAAAGTATACTTATTTTATATTTTTATAAGATAATACATTTCACGACGATTCCGAAAAGGTAAGAAACTTGTCAAACGGATTAATAACGAAAAAGTTACGTTAAAAACGAGTTATACGTTAATTAAACGGAGTTTATAAAATAACTTTTATAAAACTTATATCAAACAGCTAGTTTAGTATTTTTAACAAATAATACATATTTTTAGGATTCCAAAATGATAAGAATCATGATTTTTCAATTAATAATGAAGAAGTTATGAATTTCGCGAGTATTCGGTATGAAGACAAATAAGCAACTGTGACTCAAAAATAAGCACTTAAATAAGCAGGGAAGAATAGCAATTTAGAACAATGTAAAAGGCAGTTTTATCTAAAGACATAAGCAAATGACATGTAAGCAATAAGCAAGCATAAATAAGGTATAAGTAACAGTAAGCAAAGATAAGCAGTAAATAAGCAATTAAGCAACTTTAAGCTAAAAATATGAAAAGTAAGAACTTACAAAACCCTTTGCTCTAAACAAGGGAAAATTAGCTCTTAAGAGCTTTGTCTACAAGCTCTAGCGTGTTTAAAACAAGCTAGTAAAACCCATAAGCCCATCCCAATTTGGTTTATCATCCAATATAGCTTTTTTGAGTGATTTTAAGTGAAAAAGGACTTAAGACACTATAAGCTATGGACAAGCTTATAATGTTTAAGTACACAGCTTAAGCGAAATATAGCTATATAGAATTATAAGTGTAGTTTATCGAAAATTACTATAATACAGGGTAGTTTCAAATGAGGCCTCTTCGGGTTGGCGTATTGACGAGTTAGCTAGATTTACGATTTAAGAGGTTGTCCTACTACCTCAAAACGATCACAACATGACTACTTAATTATATAGCCCGAACGATAGTAGATGTAACTATTATAGACATGTAAATGGATTCTGTTGTTCATGTTATGCCAAATATTGGCATATATTTTAGATGCATCTGTAAAGGTAAACCTGTTACAGAAAACACGCCTGATCACTTTTGGCAAATGGATGTGATGTGCTTACAGGAAACCTGCTTTAGGATATTTATAATGTGACTTTGCAGATGCTTGCACACAACATGGAACATCAGTCATGTGCCATTATTGTTTTCCTTTTGCAACTTTTGAAAGCCTATGTATCTGAAAAATGCGCTCGAGATCTCAGTTCATGGCCAGGGATTTTTATTATCCAGGTAAACATTTAATTCTCCGTAGATTATTTGTGTTTTAGATGTCATATTACTATGAATGAATGTATACCCATGTTTCATTTTTCCATTCAGGAAGACGTTTATTACTAAAATTTGGAAATGCTGGAAGAGCTTATTTTTCCCTTCAGGTATACATTCAATTTTCCGTGTATTATTTTTAAGAGCATATTTGTTGTACGCCTGTATAGCCTTTGAGCACTTAATATATTTTTTTTGGGTAACCATGGCTTCTGACCTTTTGGCCAGCTAATCCACGGGGTTTGAACCCACCGCCACACAAACTCAAACCAGGTAAAGCCCTCCCTTTTTAGAAGGTTGGCGTGGCCACTACAAGGTTGTTTGCAAGCTATTTTTAGAGTGATCACTTAATTTTGCATTTTGCATTGTTTAGATACTTAACAAAGTTCAAGTTCGAGTCTCTTGTGACCGTATACAAGTATCCTAAAGGGATTAATTTGGTACTGATTTCAACTTCAATTTCAAAACAATATGTATTTGTCGTGTTACAAATGTTTATACTTTATAGGGTTATGTTAGAAACATTATTTTATACTTCTCCATGTTCTCGAAATGAATTATTGCATTACGTTTATAATGTTAATGTTTAATCCATATTTTTGTTGCTTATAGAGGGTTGTTTGGGATTGTGAATATAAATTACATACGAAATGCTTTATTTATATTACGATTATAGTATCATTGACATCTATTGGTCTCCAGTCTGTAAAAGGTTGAAGCTTTAGTAAATTAAGACTTCTTAAAGAGTGTTTGGATTAGCTCATATGTTGGACTTATTGGCTTACTGAAATTTTGAATAGTAGGAAAAGTAACTTATTATGGCTTATGAACTTGAGCTGATGGTTTATTTGAGTTTATAAGCTTAAGGGTTATAAGATTACAAGACCAAAAAGTGAGCTTTTTGCCTTATCAACTTCACAATAGATTAAAAAATATATAATGAGTTTGTTTGACGATGCAAGTTGTATACGATGTAGCCCTACTTTCAGATAATGTATGCATTATTTATGTGATCCTTTTGAATTATATATGTAATGGCACTTTTGATGATTTATTTTAGGGTACTTGCATCTGACACATGTGGAATAATAAGTCTCTTGGTACATGAGAGCGGGTTATTTTCCACAAAAAAGGCTTACAACTAATGAAAATATTGGTCTCACCAGCATCCGAGCTGAATAACATCGAGCCACTCAAGGTACGAAAAGTCATTACGACACCATGCCTTTTGTTTTTGCTTTTTTTCCTTTTCTGCATGCTTAAATTAGTTCAAGAAACCTTCTCACCATCTAATCTGATCTCATTACAAAGTTGAACAACTGTTAGGATCATCAAGAAATCATTTTGAAAATTTCATTTTGCAATTCCTTTAATTAATGTCATGATAAATGTTCATATAGGTTCTATACACAGTTATATTCTCATTGATTATATAAGCCCCGTATCTGAGTTTATAGATGTATGTTTAAATGTTTAAATTAACATATGTATCGATTTATAGAGTTGGCTCAACTTCAAGCCATGACATCCATGAGTCTTACCTTAGATTTTATCCAAACACCAGCTCCCCCATGTCATTATTATACGAGTAAGAAATTTCAAATGCCTTTTAGAGCTTTATCGAAAGTTTTCATAGGTTATACAATCATACTAGCCTTCATAAGTGAAACAAGTGAGCTTTTGCATAAGGTCACTTATGAGAGTATGTTATCTGTCACAAAATAGTGTTGGCAGTAAAACATTATGTGTCTACACCATTGTGTGGAGGTGGAGGTCTACTTGACGAAAATTTGAGTCATTTTAGATGGTCACAATAAAACAGGCATTGCGACTATTAGTTGGTTTATGACCTCTATTCTTTCATGAATCTGCTGTCATATGGGTTCTGATTTAAATTTTAAAGTTTTTAAGCTTTTTTTCTTAATTATCTGATTCGAAATACTTGAAGCGCGATCAAGCAGTCAACACCAAGAATTGTTGATATACGAGTATGTTCCTGAGACATAACATGGTTCTTAAATCAGGTTAGTTTTTCCGAATTCCTTTTAATTACGTGTTTCTTGATTGTGATATGCAAAACCAACATCCAAACATCCACTTAGTTTTGCCACATTTTTAAGATAAGTAAGTTCAAAAGGAATGGTCTCAACCCGAAAAAGAATGTAGACGACATGTATTGAAGTCAAGTAAGTGCCAAATGAAATGTTCAGGTCTTGAATTAATAAAATTGTGCTTTGATCCCATTATGGCAAAGCGTTGAATATAAACTCAAGAAAAATGATACAAATCGTGCTAATGGTGTATGTACTGGCGAAGGTTGTTCTTGAAAGTTTACGCCCAAGCAAGGTAAACATTCTGTTACTTTATTTATTCCTTGGATACTCACAAGGCAAGCCCGCCCATCGGGCGGGCTTTGTAACTAGTATATATATATATATGTATATATATACATATATACATATTGTTAGGATATCTCATTTCTGCTGACTACGTCATTTCTGCTGATATAGTTCATTTATGCTGATAGTATATTAAGTTCTTCTAAAGGGTAGATCTTGTAAACATTCAAACCTTAAGGTAAATTTAAAAAAAAATAACTTTATTTAATTATATAATTTAATACATATTTTTTAAATATTAAAAAAAATTCGATTTTTTTTTTCAAACAAAATTTTCTTCGAAAAAAAATTCGAAAAATTATCTTTTTTTGAAAAAATTTTCAAAAAAATCGATATTTTTGAAAGTTCGAAAAAAGATTCGAAATTTTAAAAAAAAGTTCGAAAATTTGAAAAAAATAATCGAAAATTTGAAAAAAAAAAGTTTAAAAAATGGAAAAGAAGCTCGAAAATATGAAAAAAAGTTTGAAAATTAAAAAAAAAGTTCGAAACTTTTTTAAAAAATCGATATTTTTCAAATCGAAATTTTGAAAAAAGTTCGAAATTTGAAAAACAAGTTCGAAAATATGAAAAAAAATTAAAAATTTGAAAAACAAGTTCAAAAATATGAAAAAAATTCGAAACTTATAAAAAATCGATATTTTTCAAATTGAAATTTAAAAAAAAAAATAAGAAAATTCTTTTTTTCAGAAAAAAAAATCGATCTTTTTAAAAATTTGAAAAAGATCGGAAATTTGAAAAAAGGTTCAAAAATTTGACAAAAAATCGATATTTATTTTGAAAATTTGAAAAAAAGTTCAATTTTTTTTAAAAGAAGTTCGAAAATTTGAAAAAAATTCGAAAATTTGAAAAAAAGTTAGAAAATTTTTAAAAAAAATTTGAAAAATTGAAAAAAAGTTTGAAAATTTGAAAAAAAATCGAAAATATGAAAAAAAGTTCGAAAATTTGAAAAAAAGTTTGAAAATTTGAAAAAAATTTTGAAAATCTGAAAAAAAAAGTTCGAGTATTTGAAAAAAAGTTCGAAAATTTGAAAAAAGGTTTGAAAATTTGAAAACAAAGTTCGAAAATTTGAAAAATAGTTCGAAAATTTGAAAAAAAGTTAAAAAATTTGAAAAAAATTCGAAAACTTGAAAAAAAGTTAGAAAATTTGAAAAAAAGTTCTAAAATTTGAAAAAAAGTTCGAAAATTTGAAAAAAGTTCGAAAATTTGAAAAAAGTTTTAAAATTTGAAAAAAAGTTCGAAAATTTAAAAAAAAAGTTCAAAAATTTGAAAAAAAACTCGATTTTTTTGAAAATTTGAAAAAAAAATCTAACTTTTTTAAAATATGTATTACGGCATCTCTTAGTAAGATAAGAGCATCATGTTAAGTTATGAAATGTGTTTGTTTTGTTTAGTGCATCTATTTGTATGAACATTAGGGCATCATTGTGTATGTTTAGGGCATGTATTTGTATGTTTTAGGGGTAACGTGTAATCAGAGTCGGTTATCGATTATTGTTATGATATGGGCATCTGTTAATGTGATTAGGGCATCAAACTAATTGTTACAACGTTTGTTTTGTATAATTAGTGCATCCAAAATATTTATTACGACATCTCTTAGTATGATAAGAGCATCATGTTAAGTTAGGGCATCTGTTCATTTTGTTTAGTGCATCCATTTGTATGAACATTAGGGCATCATTGTGTATGTTTAGGGCATCTATTTGTATGTTTAAGGTAACGTGTAATCATAATCATTTATCGATTATTGTTATGATAAGGGCATCAGTTAGTATGATTAAGGCATCGCACGAAGTGGTACAACATTTCTTAATATAATAATACAACATTTGTTTGTTTTCAAACAGATGCCCTTTAGTATCTCAAACAGATACACTAAAATGTATACTTATCGAAAAAAAGTAGAAAAAAAAAGTTTGTGAAAAGAAATTTTCGGGAAAAAAAATTTTCTAAAAAAATTTTGAAATTTTTTTTCGGAAATATTTATTTTTAAAATATCGATATTTTCAAATTTTCGAATATTTTTTCAAAATTTTGAACTTTTTTCAAATTTTCAAAAAAAATATCGATTTGTTTTTCAAATTTTCAAACTCTTTTTCAAATGTTGGATTTTTTTTCAAAAATTTTTAACTTTTTTTCAATTTTTTTGATTTGAAACAATCGATTTTTTCAAATTTTTGAACTTTTTTTCAAATATTCGATTTGAAAAATATCGATTTTTTCAATTTTTTTGAACTTTTTTTCTAGTTTTTGAACTTTTTTTCTTATTTTCGAACCTTTTTTAAAGTTTTTGAACTTTTTTTCAAAATTTCAAAAAAAATATCGATTTTTTTTCAAATTTTCGAACTTTTTTTTAAAATTTTGATTTGACGAATATCGATTTTTTTAAATTTTCGAAAATTTTCCAAATTTTCGAATTTTTTTTCCAAATTTTCGAACTTTTTTTCAAATTTAAAAAAAAATATCGATTTGGTTTTTCAAATTTTCGAACTTTTTTTCAAATATTCAATTTGAAAAATATCGATTTTTTTTAATTTTCGAATTTTTTTTCTTATTTTCAAACTTTTTTTCATATTTTCGAATTTATTTTCAATTTTTGAACTTTTTTTCAAATTTTCTAAATTTCTTTTCCAATTTTCCAACTTTTTTTTCGAATTTTCAAAAAATATCGATTTTTTTCAAATTTTCGAAAT
>BQNB010207575.1:0-10467 GCA_026074375.1 Tanacetum coccineum
GGCTTCGTTTTTCGTCCTTTTCTTAGATATCCGTTCCTGCACAACACAATTAGCAAAACAAGCATATATTTGGCATTTTAAGTCCGTTTTTGGTTATTTTAGCTCGTTTTTAAAGGTAAAAGGTATGTGTAATTAAACACATACCAAAGATGCTTTTTATTAAGGTTGGTTTTATTAATGTTTTTTTATCCTAATGCTTATTTCTTATGCTTATTCTTCTACTCATTTTTCTTTTGCTTATTTCAAAATAAACTCATGCTTATAGCTTATTTTTGGATCCCATCTCTTAAGCTTATATTCTAATTAGCTACTTTCATAGCTTATTTAGACTAGCTTATTTTATTTTGTTTTTGATTTAGAGCTTTTCAAGTGAGCTTATTTTAGCTTATTTTCGATTGCTTATTTTTATTCAAGCTTATTTATTTATATATAGATCTAATCCTTAATCATACCCGATCCGAGTTCACTTGACTGAACACCTTAGTTTCGGGTGGATTAGATCTAAAAATAGTAGATCTTATATTTTTAGCTTATTTTCTAGCATAAAGTTTGTTGCTTTTTAATTCTAGCTTATTTTTTCTTAGATCTAAATCCTTAAATATACCCGATCCGAGTTCACTTGGTTGAACACCTTAGTTTCGGGTGGATTTAGATCTAAAGTTTTATTTTTTATTAGCTTATTGTCTTTAGAATAATATCTAGCTTATTTTGTCTTAATAGTTTATTGTTTATTGTGCAGTTAAGGGTCTTATAAGTTTGTAAATAGATTAAAGTTTTTTGATCTTTATAGTTTTTTATTGAAAGTAATTAGTAGATAATAGTTGACACTTTATACGCACAATTAGTAAGTAAAAGCTTTTTAAAGTGATAAACATATTTGTTTATTAAGTTGTAAGATCGGGTTGGTTTTATATCATTCGGTTCTTCATTCGGTTACTTTTTTCACCTTTTTAATACTAGTAGTTTAGATTTATTAGTTAAAATGTTTATGTTTGATTTATGATTGTTGCTAGTTTATTTGTTATGATTAGTGAGTAGTTCATTAGTGCTTGCTAAGTGATTGTGATTTGGAATTTAAGTGCGTTTTAAAAAAGGTTTTTTTAAAAAATTAATAGTCATTAGATTTTTCTAAATATTTACTTACCGTCATTTACTTTTAATGCAATTTAATATACTTGTCTTTATTTTAAAAAGCACTTCTACTTTACTTGTCATTTAATTTTTTGAAATTTGTTTTTCGAAGGATTTAATTCGTTATAACCTTAAAACCCGCACTTAATGAACATTTCACTGTCACTTAGCAGCAATTTTCGTTTCATTTATATCTTTAGTTCAATCTTCGTATAATCTTGGGAAGTTTTTAATTCTTAAACATTAATATTAGTTTAAAAAATAGTTTAAATTCAAATGGTTTAGTTTCCACTTTTATTAAGCTTTCCCTTTTAGTAGATTTAGAAACCTAACCAAAAAACTAAGTGATAATCAGGCCGATTTATAACTTGAACGTAAGATTTCCATTTCACTTCTCGCGAAGGTAACGACCGGGAGGTTTTTTTGATAATTGCTTTGGTTTAATAAAAACGATTTTCTAGAACCCGACGGAAATAGTTACTATTATATTATTGACTATCCTCCTTATTATTACATATTTATATATTTATATATATATCATTTATATATATTATTTATATTATATTATATATATATATATATATATATATATATATATATATATATATATATTATATATATATATATATATTATATAATATTATATATATGTGTGTGTGTGTGTGTGTTAATTCGGAGATAATCAGTGAGACCCACTAAATATTAAGATAAGGATGTACAATCTTAACCATGCATCTCATTTTTGGAATCACATCAAAAAGTGACATGTGTCACATTTTGATTAAAAAATCACTTTTATTTTCAAATTGAAATATCTTTTTATTAATTTAATTTTATTATGATCTAATTTCATTATATTTTTTAAAATTTTGTGCTCTTTAATTTAACATACATTTTGTTATATTTTATAATTTTTTTGTTTTTTTACATTTTTTGTGGGTTTATTTTATGTTGATTTATATTTTTTACAACTTTAACCTTAATTAAATATAAACTTGATACGTTAAAACTATATACTTTCGGAGAGTGTGTTGTCTCTTTACATGCGAGAATGATGATGTTAATATGGTGTTGCGGGAAAGCTACGAAAAACCCAAACGAACACATACAACGAACACATATATTTAAAGTGTTAGTAAATTTTCTATTACCGCCACTATGCGCGGGTAACCAACTAGTATACTAAACGGGAGCAGTTCTTGCACAATAGCCTCTTAATCTAAAAAAGGTGAGACACCATAATAAAATGCCACATTTGAATGGCTTCCAAGGGTAAAACAGACATTCCCGTAACTTGTATTCTGGTTTAAATTTCTTGTTTAACTATATTTTAGGATGCTTTTATTTTAATTTTATTTCTTTATTAATTAGTATTATCATATTAAATAATTTTTTTTTCAAGATTTGGATTGTATAAAAAGTAGCGATAGTTCAGGTTTTATGAGTATGGGTATAACTAGGTTGATAGTAAGTGTGAGTTGCGTGTTAATATGTCTGAGGCAAAGGAAGGACCTAGCCTTTATGTTTATTGTTGATTTTTATAGTTTTCATTCTTTTCTAATTTGGTTTAGATGTTTATATGTGGTTTTAAGGTGGAGGAAAAATGCCAATACTCAAACCGGTGATAATCAACCGGCTAGTGCGGCACAAAAAAACTCAGGAAGTTAGTAAAGGGGTCATCAAATATTTTGGAAACAATAATTCGTCCGGCTGTAAAAGTGGTGCGTATTTCCTTAGGGCAGATATATATTGTTTAGATCGAATCTGATTAACCGTCACGCGCACTTGCCAAATTAATGTTTATTCTTGAGAATTCTTAATTGAATTAGGCAATACACTGAATGTTTCTTATGAATGTTGCAGGCATTTTTTCAGAGATGGTGGAGGGACCAGAGTGAGGCAACACAAACTACAGTTAAGGGTTTGGTTAGCTCGGATCATCTTGAGTCGATGTACGTAAATAAAGTTTAGTTTTTATAAACGTTGATGTATACATGAGCTAGATAGTGTTTTATAGTACGCGTTTATGTTTCGCCAGAAATTAGATGGCAAATACTCCCTTTGGTCATTGGGCAATTAATGCTTACCTATTGGGGGTTAAGGTCACTGCTTATTTCAAAATGTAGATTGGTAACTTGGTATATATGTAGTGGTCAATTCGATAATTAGTTTTTGCCATTACTATTAAAGCAAACCAGTTTTGTCTGGAATCTCATCCCCGTTTGTTTGAGAGGAAGTTCACTGAATGAGTTGATATGGATAATACGGGCAATACTTGCAGGATCGTAAAGATTAGAAGTAGATACTGTTTATATAGTGTTTAGTTGGTAAATTGTGTTTACGAAGACTTTGTGTGGGAGTTGTTCCTTTCTAGGTCTTTCTATTTCATATTTCTATTTCCATATTGATTCATGCGTTTTTTATTGAGATGTTGTTATTATTAGTTCATCGATAGTGAGTTTACGATGCGTATAGTTACATCATTATCCGTTTACTGAACCTGGTCTTGAAATACTGTATTCATGGAGCTTTCCATTTGATTACTGAATGTTAGTTTTAGTGGCCACTAAATATGAGCGCTTTATATACTTGCAGTGACCATATTCCTCAGATGATTGATTCCTCTTCGCGCATGTTTCAAAAGAATCAATCAGTTAAAGGTTTTGGTCATCCGGGTGAAATTTAAAGGTATGTTTAACTTTCACGCTCACATAAATGCTGCCGCATGAACGTGTGAGTTAGTAGTTGGTGATTTCGCCTACTTTTTGTTCGGCTGATTATTTTAAAACAATTGCGGGACTTTTGAAGGCTGATGTGTGTTTATAGGTTTGGATTTGCTATGGTATTAGAGCATTGTTGGGAATTATGCATTCCTGACTTAGTACCGTTAGTTATATTAGTTAGTACCAATAGTTGTAATTAGTACTGACAGTACAAAATAGTTAGTAATGATCAGTTAATAGTCCTGGATAGTATTTAAAATAAGTGTTTAAGAATACCGTTTAAGAGATAGCATGAGATTTTATAGAAAAGTATGCATTATCTTTTACGCGTTTTGTAAGCCTGTTAGGTGTTTATCCTTGGTTATAAAAGGAACCCCTAACGGGCCATTAGAGAAGATAGATCTATATACCATTATCATCTCTCATTGATAGTAATCTGTAATCGTTTTAGCGATTAATCAAAGGTTAGTTATCATATTTATTGTATTCTTCGCATTATAAGTTAGTTTCCGCATTAAACTTATGTGTTTATATGTCATTGTTTCTCCTGTAGATTGTGTGGCTCTATCCATATTGCTACAACCCTTAACAAGTAGAAAGATCTCTATTCAAAGGGATTTACACGTGGTATCTGAGCGTGTAGAGAAACTACTGAGTAGAAGACAAAAACCAGCTATAAATCTTATCATTATAAAGCTATTAAAGGCTGGATCAGAGATGGTATTCCACACCCCACCACCATCACAACAACACAACAAACCCCTCCACAGTTTCAATCCATCAACTTCCTATTCTCAAGAAGGGAGAATATGACATATGGGCCATGAAAATGAAACATTATTTGGCCCATACAAACTATCCTATCTGGGAAGTTATTCAAAGAGGAAATGGTCCCGTGAGTGTCTCAACTAATACAAATGGTTTAATAAAGGTTCTCCTCCAAGACTGCAGAGAAATTTTAGCCAGCGAAAGAGAAAGAAAAGAAAGGGGACCACTTTGCTTATGGCATTTACCAGAAGATCATCTTGGTAAATTTCATAAAATGACTGATTGCTAAAAGAAATGTGGGGAAGCTATCAAATTATAGATTTGGTGGAATGATGAATCAAGAGATGGAAGCCCCACCTCTAAAATATAAAGTTAAGTATTAGTATATTCTAAGAAACAGTTTGGAAGGTTCTCTGTATCAACTCCGAAGGGATACATAAAAGCTATGAAAAGTTTCATGAGTTTTGAGTCAACTAGAGATCCTGGTGCGGCGTCTCCATAAAGATGCAATAAGAAATTCCTTAGGTCTTACCTTTTGCTGGTACTCAAGTTTCCTTAATCATGAAGGACCAAGCCGAGTGTCAGTCTCAGTTTTGATGATCTGTATAAAATCTTAGAGTCTTTGAGTTCTGATGTTAAAGGCTCTACGATCTCCTCTAGCACGCAGAATGTTGGCATTAGTCTCACGAAACACTAGCAGTACTAATGATGTTAGTACCGCTTATGGTGTTTCTAATTCTTCTGGTCATAACTCACTATATGAACATACTTCATCATACTTCTTACTTGCAAATTAATCTAGTTGTCTACAATTGGATCATGAGGATCTTGAACAGCTTGATGAGTTTGATTTAGAATAAATGGACTTGAAATGACAGGTAGTCATGATTTCCATGAAAATGAAAAAGTTCTACAAAAAGACGGTAGAAAGAAAGCTTAATTTGATGCCAATGAACCAGTTGGTTTTGACAACCAAAACCAAAGTCGAATGCTATAGTTGTCCAAGGCAGGGCATTTTGCGAGAGAGTGCAGATCCAAGGGGAATTCAAGATAGTTGGAGGGGAGATGCTTGGAAACACTGGGTAAGAAGGATAAAGAAAAATAGGGAGGAGATTAGGTAAACTGGAAGACTCTAAAGCTTTGGTTGACTCTTGATGGAGAGGTGTTGATTGGACCAGTCACTCGAAGGTGACCAGAGAACTATGGCTTTGATGGATTGCAGCAGTACGTGCTCAGAACGGAGGTAGCTTATTGTTCAAAAGATGTAAAGAGTAGTCTTAAGCTAACTAAAATATTGTATGCATGAACAGAGGGAACAACTTTGGAGATGCCAGTATAGAAATACAGGCATATACTCAAGCTTTAAAGAAAGTTGAAGCACAATTAGTTGCTCATCAACAAAGTCAACTTTGGTATAAGGAAAAGATAAGGTTTATGAAAATTGACTTAGATGATAAAATTGACATGTCCTTTATTTCATACCATAAGAACTTATTGGAGAAGCTGTGAAAAGAAAAAGAAGAATTAAAAGTAAAGTATGAAATATGGCACAACTCTTCTAAAATATCTTAAATTTTGCTATAAATAGTCAGATGAGTGCTCGGGATAAGGTGGAATGGGTATGGTGATCAAATGAAATAAGGTGTTTTAAGTTATGAAATGAAGGTTTTTCCATAGTGTGTTTGTTAGTAGGACAAGTGATATAGAAGATGTCTTGTGATATGATCGATATGCAAAAGGGATGCATGCAGTTCCCCCCAATGACAGGGTATTTAATAATCATCTACATCCTTCTGGACTGATAACGATATATATGATCACAATTTACTATGGTCCCAAAGCAATCTAAACTTAGGCATCTGATGCTAGGAACCGTGACTTTAATACTTGTGAATCAAATTGTAGTGAAGAAAACACATGAATCTATGCTGAACCAGGTTGTCAATGGAACCAAGTGTAAGTCAACCTAATAGTTTGGTCTGATCTCACTATCATTAGGAGTTTGAATCAGATAGTTGGAGATGACATGTGTCTCTACCACAATACAAGAAAAGGAAAAAACACCTAGTTTTTGCTTTTATTAATATGTAAGCATGTATAAAACTCCTAGGCAAACTGTTGTTAAGAACAAAAACATGTAGTCAGAGTCCTAAACTGACCACAAAAAAGGATGTAGTTGTTTATGGTTGAAAAAACTAGGTTTGGGATATTGTTTTACCAAAAAAGGATGTTTTGTAAGTGGAAGTTTAGCTATCTTATTAGAGTTTTGTTTTCCCATGAGGAAAATGATGGCTAACATAGCTGAATTAAATCATAGGATGAGTAAGGGGTTGGTCAAAGGAGATTAGGCCAAATATGGAACAATGTGAAAGGAGGTATCATTCAAAAATAATTTGTTCAATAAAGATGTATAACTAGATCATAAAAAAATATGGGCAAGATTCAAGTTCATCTACTAGAATAGCGGGTACTAACACAGTTAATACTGTTAGAACTAGCGGTACTAACACAGTTAATACCGCTAGGCATAATTTTAATAGACATGCAGTACCAACTATGTGCTAGGGAAAGGTTTAATATGTTAGCTATTCGTGAATAATGCGTAGACCAAAGTTGGTTTTCGTAAAAACTCTTTAACCTTTTAGATTTAGAAAGCATTTAATAGACACAGTACTCGAACAATTTTTCATATTAAAAAGTAAATACTGCTGAGGTAAATGCAGTTAGTGCTATTGGGGAAAAAAGGGAAACTGCTGTTAAGCCCTCAGCAGGTTATAATTGGAGACACAAAAGACATTACTGGAATAAAGTCTCCAAATACAATGGTGGATCAAGTTCTAGAAATTGTGTTCCTTTCAAAGATCCACTAGGCAGACCCAAGCCCAAAAAGGCTTGGGTCCCTAATAGAAACTAATCTCTCTTATTTAATGTGCAGGATTATCCACAAAGAGCTTTACAGAACAAAGGGATTGTTGATAGTGGATGTTCCCGGCACATGACTAGAAACAAAGCCTACCTTGCTGAATATCAAGACTTTAATTGTGGCCTTGTTGCTTTTGAAGGAAGTAAAGGTTACATAACTGGTAAAGGTAAAATAAAAATAGGAAAGTTAGATTTTGAGTATGTATGCTTTGTGAAAGAACTACAGAATTTCAATCTCTTTTTTGTGTCACATATGTGTGACAAGAAGAACAAGGTTCTCTTCACAAACACTGAATGTCTTGTGTTGTCTCCTGAATTTAAGTTACCTGATGAAAATCAAGTATTACTTAGAATCCCTAGACAAAACAATATGTACAGTTTTAATTTAGAGAACATTGTTCCTTCTGGAGGTTTAGCCTATTTGATTGTAAAGGCCATAATTGATGAATCTAACAAATGGCATAGGAGGTTGGGTCATGTTAACTTTAAAAACTCAAACAAACTTGTGGAGGGAAACCTTGTAAGAGGTTTACCTTCAAAGATTTTTCAAAATGACCACACTTGTGTTGCTTGTCAGAATAGGGAAGAGCTGCACAAGGGCCTCCTTGTAAGGCCTAAATCAGTGAGCTTATAGTCAGCCCTTACAGCTTCTACAGATAGATTATTTGGCCTACATCTGTAAGGAGCTTAACCATAAGATTATTGCTGTTATCACTGATGATTTTTGCAAGGTTTAGTTGGGTGTTCTTCTTAAGAACTAACCTAGGATGAAAACTAGTGGAAATCCTTTAAGGACTTATAAGACAAATTCAGAACCAAGTAAATTAAAAAGGTTAAAACTTATTAGATGGATAATGGTACAGAATTTAAGAACAGGGATTTTATTGAATTATGTGGGTCAAAAGGGATCAAGAGGGAATACAGTAATGCCAGAACTCCATAACAAAATGGAGTTGCTGAAAGAAAGAACAGGGCCTTTATTTGAGGCTGCTAGAACTTTGCTAGCAGATTCGTTTTTACCTAACACTTTTTGGGATGAAGCAGTTAGTACTGCTTGTTATGTCCTTAATAGGGTATTAGTGACCTCAAACCTTCATTATTAAGACACCTTATGAATTATACTGGTTTCTAAAATACCATCCATATAGCTCTATATAAGACCTTTTGGGTGCCATGTGACCATCTTGAATACCATTGACCACCTGGGCAAGTTTGATGGGAAATCAGATGAAGGGTTTTTAGTTGGGTATTCTCTACAAAGCAAGGCTTTTAGGGTATACAATTTAGAAACCAAGAGAGTTGAAGAAAACCTGCACATAACCTTTTTAGAGAATAAACCAAATGTTGCAGGAAAAGGACCAACTTGGCTGTTTGATCTTGATTATTTAACTGATTCAATGAATTATCAACCTGTGAGATCAGAGAATCAAGCTAACAAACATGCAGGTCCACAAGAAGCTAATCAAAATGCAGGTACAGAAGAAAATATTGATGCAGGTGATTCTCCAATAGAAGCTGAATCTGCTCAGGACTACTTTGTACTGCCAATATGGTCTTCTTATACTTCAACAGTCAAGAGCTCAAAAGCAAATAATGCAGGTGAAGAACCTACCAAGCATCCTGATTTAAAGCCAGTAGATAAGGAGGATCAAGTCTTTTTGGATGAGCTTGAAAGACTTAAAAGACAAGAACAGGATGCTAATGATGCAGCTGAAGCTCTCAGGAAGGAGTTTGCCTAAGAAACTGAGGATTTGCTTCTTCAAGCAGGAGCTGCTAAAGCTAGCAGTACTAACATAGTTAATACTGCTAGCACACCAGTTAGTACTGCCAGTCCTTATGGTGGACTATCCTTCACTGATCTAACCAATACTGACCAAGATGATTCAGAAATACCTGCACTTGAGGAAATTTATGACAATCCTACTGATGGTATTTTTACCAATTCATCTTATGATGATGAGGGTGCAGTGGCTGACTTCACAAATTTAGAACCTGTTGTGAATGTCAGTCCTATTCCCACATCAAGGATTAACTCTATTCATCCTTCGACTTTAATTCTTGGAGATCCACAATCATATCATTGTGAGTCCCAAACTGAACAGATCTTTGCAGCCTGCTAAGGGTGATAGCCAACTTGTATAAATACAGATTGACTATAGAGAAACACTGACTATGAATAATTATTGTATATGCGGAATCTACACAATAGTATTAAGAAGAACAATGAAAAACTAAACTTTGATTTCTATTAATCTGTTAAAGTGATTACAAATTACTAACTATGAGATATGATTGTATGAGATGAGATCTGTGTGTTATCAATGTTGTTATTGTACTCTCATCTCCTAATGCCGTAGGGTTCCTTTTATAGATCAAGGATAAACCCTAACAGACTTACAAAACGCATAAAAGATAATACATATCTTTTCCTACAATATCTCTTAAACGGTACTAACTATTTTATACTAGCGGTACTAACTATCTGAGCAGCACTAAACACTTTGTACTGTCAGTACTAACTATAACTATCGGTACTAAGTATATAACTAACGGTACTAAGTCAGGAATGAATAATTCCCAACAATCCTCCCCTAAACATGATTGTTGAACTTGTTTAACTTCATGTTTCTTTAGGTTAATCTTCTTAAGTTCTTGGAGGATGTATCCAAACACTTTAACACATCTTCATCAACATCTTTAGTTATCCATCTGTATCAGCAACATGTCTTTGCAGCAACACAGCAACATCTTTTCAGCAACAATCCAACTAAGTTGGCTTTGTAGTTTTTGTCAAACTACTAGCCATAAACGGATTTGTTTATCCTTTACAAGTAGCCGTTTGCTCTGGGACAGTCAATTCTTTATTGTTAACAACAAGGTGAATTGATTACCTTGTAGTTTTGAGTAAACTACCAACTATCAA
>BQNB010207579.1:0-10466 GCA_026074375.1 Tanacetum coccineum
CTTTCTTAGCACAGAATTCATTCATAGCATGGTTCTTAAATTCTGTCCCATGATCACTTCAAATGATTTTAATTTTATGGTTCAATTGGTTTTCTTAGCCTGTGATAAATTTATAAAGGATCTCATTTGTTTCATCCTTAGTAGCTAAGAAAAATACACAACTAAATATGCTGAAATCATCAGTCATAACCAAACAGTATTTTTTCTTATTAATACTTTCTACTAAGACAGGTCTAAATAAGTCCATATGAAGTAATTCTAAGGGCTTTCTAATGGTTCTTTCTAACTTGGCCTTACAGGAGGCCTTATGTTGCTTACCCTTCTTGCAGGCAACACAAGTGTGGTCATTCACAAAAAATTTGGAAGGTAGGCCTCTAACTAGGTGTCCCTTAACAAGTTTGTTTATATTTTTGAAATTCACATGACCTAATCTCCTGTGCCACAGTTTAGACTCATCTGTTGTTGCATTTGCATATAAACAAGTTATACCTCTAGAAGGAACAATGTTCTTTAAATCCAAACTGTACACACCATTCTGTCTAGGAGCTCTAAGTACAACTTGATTTTCATCAAGAAGCTTAAAGCTAGGAGACAGAATAAAGCATTCAGTGTCAGTAAAGAGGACACTGTTTTTCTTGTCACACATTTGTGAGACAGAGAAAAGGTTAAACTTAAGTTCATCGACAAAATAGACATCATCAAAGTCTAAATTAGCAGTTATAATTTTACCTTTACCCGTTATTTTACCTCCTTTGGGATCACTTCCAAAAGCTACAAAGCCTCCATTGTAATCTTCATAATCTGAAAGATAAGCTTTGTTGCCAGTCATATGGCTAGAGCAACCACTATCCACTACTGCATGATCCTGTAACCAGATCTCTGGATTGCCCTGCACAAAGTAAGAGAAATCAGTATCTCTTAGGGACCCAAGTCACCACAGACTTGGATATCCCTTTTGGGTCAACATACTCAAACTTCTTTAGTATGAAAGATCCTTTTTCTTTGGACTCATGATCCATGTAATTTCCCTTAGGCGTCCAAACCCACCTTGACTTCTTAAGATCATTATTCATCTTACCCTTACCAGTATTAACTACTGCTCTTGTCCCAGTAGTAGTCATATTTTTAACCCTAGAAGTTTTAACATCTTGTTTTAAGTTTTTGGGTCTAAAAGATGGTTTTGTGTAGTAAGACCTCTTGATTGGTGAATATGAGGCTCTTGGTCTTACATTGTCCATTCTTGGGTAAATTAGTCTAATAGCACTACCAGTTTGTGCTAATTTTGAGGCAAATGGCCTAGCAGTACTAATAGGCATAGCAGAACTAACAGTATGTACTGCTCTTTTCCCATTTGGCCTAACAGGATTAACCAAACATGTCCTGGTTAGTACTCTTTATGGGACAAAAGTCCTTCTTGCTTGATGGTATTTCAATTTATTTGAATTTTTTTGGTGATTTACCCTTTTAGCATTATCCCATACTGGTTTGACCACCCTTTGACCAGTATTGACCACAGTTTTCAGCTTAGGTTCTGGACTCTTTTTGGCATAAAAATCACAATCTTTGATCAAATGGTCAGTACTCTTACAGACAAAGCAAGCTTTTATTTTCTTAAATCCAATTCTTTTTTTCTGAGAAATTTGACCAATTTTATCAACTTGAGTTTTAACTGTTTGAGTCTCATTAGTCTTAATAGGACTAACTGTGTTTACTTCAGACACATCATCCTCATCATCCGAGTTCCAATCCACAATGATAATTTTATCTCTGTTAATCTTTGGTTTAGACACAACTGATTTATGGACTGACTTAGTTTTTTCAATGTTTACTTCATTTGTTTTACCTACAGTCTCACTAGTTTTAGATTTACTAGTATAAGGTAATTAAGCTCATTTGTTTTTTGAATCAATGATTTTCTTTCTAATAGTGCATTTTTATTCTAAACCGCAATGATATGTCAACTCTGGGTAGGAAGTTCCATGTGTTTATAGGGGGGAATAACATGATACCCATCTGCTTTAGAGAACCTATCATTTGCTGGTGTGGTCTATTCATCACTTGATCTGACCTAAAAAAACACTCAAACTAATCTCACTATCAGTTTCAGACTAGTTATTCATTTCATCTAATTGTGTGCCATATCCTAAACCATTTTTATCTTTAGCACTCATTTGACTGTTGAGTAATTTATTAAGACCCTTTGATGATTCTTCCTATTTTTCTATCTTAACTTTTAACTCATCTCTTTCCTTAACAACTTTTTCTAGTTCCATTTTAAGGTTGTTGATTTTTATTTCTCTGTACTTAAGCTCATAGTTTTTAAACTCGTATTTTCACCCCAAGCCAGTTCATTCTTTTCATGTCCAAGAATTCTAGATTCTAGTGATTCTAAGGCTAACTCATAACCCTGAATTTCTAGTCTGAGCTTGCTATGTTTTTTCTCTTTCAACTATAAATTCATTGAAGAGTTTTAAAGATTCAAGACATTGTTTAGAATAGGTTTGTACCTCATTGTCAGAAGAACTTGATGAGCTTGAGGAGGAGATGGCCATCAAAGCATAATTAACTAGTTCATCAAAATCATTTCTCCAGTCATAGCCTCCTAGACCATCTTGAGCAACCAGTGCTTGCGATGATGGTTCATTTGTTGTTGTATTCCTCCTGCCATTATCACTATAAGATCTTTTCCCTTGGTTCCTTCCTGATTTGCATTCCTTAGCAAAGTGCCCTTTCCTGTGACAGTTGTAGTACTCAACTTTTGACTTATCAAATGTAAACAAATGTTGCTTGCCTTTGAAATCCAAGTTCCCTTCCTGTCTTCTGAATGATAATCACTGCACCTAACAGTCCAACATGGCCACACTGCCAATCCTAATATCCAATTCTATCCAAGTCATCTTGACAATCTGCTGCAAAAAACCTCATTATCAGGGAGACTGGTTTCTATTGTGCAAAGAAATACACACTACTTTCATCATCACCTGGATAGATGAACTTTGACTTGCATGAATAGTTTCCTCCATAGTATAACTCCAAATTTCCACTGGCAATACTAACTTCATTAGTGCTGCTTTATTCTCAGAAGAAAGAAAAGCCAGTTCCTAAGGAATAGATATGCACTTGAAGACCCATTTCATCTCAGTCTTCATAACCCTAAGGTTTAGTAGAGATCAATCAATATCAGTCAGGTCCTACTGTCTGTGGCTTATTTCTCATGATTAAAAACAATTTGGCTCCATGAAGGAGAAGACATCTTAGAACACTTTTTGGGGATTTATATCTTCCCTTGATACTGGAGCAGCATGAACCTCTAATTGACTTATGAGTTTTTGGAACCTATCATAAGCCTTATCTAGACTTTCATTTGGTGCAGTGGTAAAGTTTTCAAACTAATGTTTTAAAACATTCCTCTAAATCTTTTTGGATTCATCATTTCCTCCAAACCTTGATTTGATTACAGCCTAGAGAGATTTAGCATTTAGAACATTATGAAACTTAAGGAGATATTCATCAAGTATTGCTAACAGCAAGATGCTCTTAACTCTTTCCTGACTCCTTTTGGCAGTCAATTGTTTGGCAGTCTTAGGAGCAGGAGGACTAGATTGTTCTCCTGCTGGTGTAGTCTCTTCTTGGAGATCTCCATCGACAATTATATCCCATAGGTTATGATCAGTGTGGCAGATATATTGTCGCATTCTCATGCTCCGAATATCATATTCTCCCTTCTTGATGATAGGGATTTCATTGCTATTATGGTTGGTGGAGGAGAGTCTTGTTCTGCCATCTTACTGGTTTGATTGTAAATCTGCTTCAAAGAATGGAGTTCTTCTTATTCAGAGTTTCCACACAAGCTCTGATACCACTTGTTGGATCCCTTGTTGAATAGATCTTGAACCTTTAGCTTGCAAAGGGTTTGTTACTTTAGATAAATCCAAAGCAACAATAATGAAACACTGATTGAACACTATTGATTATGCGGAAACTAATCAACAATGCTAAGAAGAACAGTATTAAGAAAACACAAAAGATCTTCTATCAAACTCACACTTTATATTATAACTTGAATCGTACTAGGTTACAAGCTATGATTGCTAATTGATCTCTATTGATCTATATCTATTGACTATGCCTAGGGTTCCTTTTATACACCAAGGAAACCCTAATGGGCTTACAAAACGCGTGAGGAGATAATGCATATCTATTCCTAATTTAACTCATGCATATCTCCTAACAGCACTAACTATTATATGCTAGCAGCACTAACTTACTACTAACAGCACTAACTATACTAGCAGTACTAACAATGTACTGGCAGTACTAACTATACTCTAACAGTACTAAAGACTTAGTCTATTTTCTTCAATCTTTCTCAGCAGCACTAAATCTTTACTAGCAGCACCAATGTTGAACCAGCAGCAGTAAGTTGTAAAGTCTTCTAAAACCCAACAATAAGGATCAGGGTAAATTAGGGCAAGTCTAACTTAAAGACTTTTCTATAAATAAAAGTGCTTGCCGGGAGACAACCCAGAATGTATTTTCAATTTTTATCGAGTCTGTCTTCCCAGACTGTCTATACGGCGTATCCAAACCCCATGGATACGGCGTATTGACTATCTGGACGTTATCCAGTCTTTATTTTCAGCACAGTCTATACGACGTATTTATTAAATGAATACAGCGTACACAGGTATCAATACGGCGTATCTTGGGGTATGGATACGGCGTATCGACTTCCTGTACAGTTTTAGGTATTTATTTCAAGTCTAACCAAATGAATACACGAAGATAGAATTGCACTTGTTTTATGAGAATTTACACAGGACCTCATGAAATGAAAAATTGATTGATGTTGGTGGAGAATTTACAAAATCTAGAGATCCTGAAGTGTTGGAGTCTTGAAACTTCAAGACGGCTATTCAACACACAATCTAGCTCATAAAGGCAACTTGGAGAATCTGTTGATCCCAATCCTTGATCTATTCCTTAGCTTGTCTAAGGTTAAATTACCTTGGATAAATCCAAAATAACTTGTTGTAGAGAAGTTGTATAATTCAAGTAGGGGGGTGGAATTAGAATGGTTTACTGTCCCTAATTTTCAGTTCTCTAAAATGCTTAAAATTAATGCCTCAAGAATTTAAAAAAATTTGCGAAGCATCTTCTCGGATATGTTAAGATTACATGATACATAACCCGCACATAATAACCATTGATAGATATTGTGAGGATTTAACCTTTCCGTTTCCAAATGTTTACCCAAATTCCACAAAATATGAGTGTGCCGGTGATGTTGTAGACTTTAGAACTTGGCTTGGTATATCTATTCGTAGACCACAAAATGAGTATTATGGATTTTAAATGGAGTAACTTGTTTACAATGGTAGAATCTGAGATTACAACCAAATCGCCTATACATTGGTTGTTTTATTAACTAACTACACCGTTTAGTTAACCTCCGTTAAACCCTTAGCGCACTCTCATCTTAGAAATGATGGATCCACTAAACAACCCGAAGAGCCAATTCTTTATGAATTATACACCAACTATTTGTTTTGTTACACCCTTACACCTAACCTACCCTGTTAGAACAAAGTTTAATTTCCAGTTGGCTAGTTGCTGTAAATGTAAAGTTTTGTATTTTCCCTCGATCTTGTTCATTTTCTATCATTGGTATGGTTGGAAATTGGCACATGCAATGGGAAGTGAATATTAGGTAGTCAAAGCTCATGTGATTTTACTATTGTCACAATTATTGATTAAACCGAAGGACGAAGAACTACCGAAGGAATTATTCAGAATTATTATGATTGTGAAGATGGTGAAACTACACCGAGATTTGAAGTAATGTTTAAAAAAAGGAAAAAATTAGAAAAAAAAAACCAAAAAGAGAGAAAGAAAGATTGAATATAACTTTACGCAAAAATCATGTACTGTAGAATTATATGAAGGATTCGAATTATACATGAAACTCTAAAATCAACGATTTAGAAGTATTGTACAAATGAAGATATCTCCACTCCTTGTAAAGATTTAAATTTTTTGGGATGATTGGGAAGTTGATCGGTTTACAGTAACGCCAACTTAGGATCTGTTGTTTTTTCAACTATGACAAGACGTTGTAAATAGTTGTGTCTTTGTCATAATAATGGTCAGGAAATAAGTGTCTAGCAACTTGTATCTTAAGTCTTAATCTATTTGTTTCTTGATTTTTATTTAACAACAATTTACTTCCCTCTCACCTAATGATTAGCCAATGGTTTTACGCGAATGAGGATGTTATCGAGCGTGCATGTCTATTCCGTCGTTATGGCCATGTATGCATGTCTCAGATGCCTTGTTGGTTTACGACTTTTGGTGAAAGTTAGAAGGTTCCTACCCTATATCATTCTTCATCCTAACCGTTGGTTAAATTGGAATGGGGATGTGATCGAACACACATGTCTATCCCAGCGTTCCGGGTGTGTATGTGTGCTTCAGCTGCCTTGATAGGAGTGTTTACTTCTGTGAAAGAATTGGTAGAATGATCAAACCGTACGCCTTTCCATACAAAAACCCATATTTACCTTTATAAACTTGTTACTCCTTGGCTTTAGTGGTGGAGATGTATATCCTTGCCAAGCTTATGATAGAATACTCGTCATGACCGAGCAATTGAGCGAATTAGTTACATGTTACCACATAGATTAGTTGAGTGATTTGAGTGTTTTCATCTTCCTATTTCGTGAGGTGTTTGGTTGTGTACTTGTAATAGATCGAATAAGTGCTTTAACGGAAAATATCCTTAAGGGATACATTTTTATAAACTTCTAAAGGCTACTTAAGGACAAGTAGGATTCAAGTGGGGGGATATTTGATGACATCAAATAACGTCTATTTTATAGCATCATTTATCCTACGATATTAACCCATTTTGTATAGTTATTGAAAAGAATTGTTACTTAATTGTTTATATTTGAGAATTGCAGTAATTATCGAGTAGTTGGCAAAAGATGGAGAAAAAGACATGTTTTGAAGCATAAACGAAGAGTTTAAGAAAGTCGACTGATTTTGACATCGATACGCCATTTCATTCTAGACAAATACGTCGTATCTAAAGACTTTGAAGAACTCAAGACCATTGCCTGACTTTGAAGAATACGCCATTGATACGCCGTAAATGATACTTTGGTTAAAAATCAAGAAAAACACATTTTCAGCCAATACTCCGTATCTAAAAACCCAATACTCTGTATTGCCAATACGCCATATCCAAAAATTAGATACGGCATATCCAAATTCCTACGTAAGAATTTTGGAATATTTTATTCTTGGAGCCCACGCCAAGTCATCCAATAAGCCGTATTGAGCTTCTCAATACGTCGTATCGAACCGACTACCAGACCCTATATATATACGACCCTAAACTCAGTTTGAGACATGCAAGTGATCAATCCCTAAACCACCAAGTCGACCAAGAGACGATTAAAAGAGCATAGAAGGTCAGAAAAGAGCCTCAAGATCATAGGAAAACTCTTGTAATCTTCGTGCAACCGAATACGCGTTCGATCGAGGTTTCTTTACTTTAATCGTTCATATATCAAACCGTGTGTATTTTTACAATGACTATCGACTGATACCTTTAGGTATCAGCCATGTTTATGAAGATCTAATGTTTGGTTTGTTTATCTTGATTGCTTAATTTATCGTTGATTGTTTTTTATGTTTATCAATTTATATTAGTTTACGTGCTCAAGTATGTGACCTATCATTCAACTGGGTCTAGTCCTACATATTTAATGCGCTGCAACTTCGGTGTTGTTTGGGCGTAGGCTAAGAGTCTGGGATAGCTCTCCATATTGCAATTTATATATCTAGAATCATAGGATCACAAATATTGACCTATCTTTGCCTTTAGAATAGTGAGCTTAGTTGGACTAGCAGGTGACCCTAGGATCAACGAGTACGTTCTTATTCCATAGGTAAAGACTCGGACTCAGACAGTGGACTCACTAGTTATATAAATCGCCCGTTTAGCCAGTAGTAAGTGGGTATAGTTCGCAATGAGCTAGGGTTTGTAGTAGCACCATTATTAGTCATAAGATAGTTTTTTAATCAAACCAAATGCTGTACTTTAGCGGATGCGGTTTAATTGTGACAGAATTAGTAGTTGTCTTGGTTTCTTAGGAGATATGCTACCGCTAAGTTCTAAGAATGTTATGCCCTTCGAGATACAGCACAATCATTGACAAATATAAACAAAACCTACGTTTTATCAGATTATTCATGGTTGGATATCGTTTTCCTTACATTATTTACTGACCACTTCTCTGTCATTTTCTTGTCTCTGATTGGGTGTATTTTTTTTGCTTTACAGTCATCAAAATCTTAGATTTGATACACAAAACATGATAGTCTCTCCAGCTGAAAACACTCCTTTTTGCTATTTCCGTTTTAGGTTTAACTTAGATAACTAAATTCCTAATAGAATTAGGAATTATCGCTCCTCAGACTCTTAGTGCATCGACACCCCTACCTTGCAAACGAAAACTTACAATTGGTCAGGTAAAACTACCCGTTATAGTGTTGTTTTTATGTTATAGTCGACATAAAGAAATTGTAAAGCTTGATAACATAAATAACACCTAAAAACGAACAATCGGTAGATTGTTGAGTCGGTCAATATTATCTAAATTGAACTCTTGAAACCACCTTGACGATGTATTTAGCATAACTGAATGATGGAAATCCATTGTATATGTTTCTCACATTTCACTACGGCGGGATCACATGTTGAACCAATAAACCAGATGGTTTTTGGCATTCAGCCTTGACTCTTGCACAAGTCAGACACTTACTGACGTAGGTGGCAATCTCAGCTTTCATATTTGGCCACCAATACAGTTTCTTCAGGTCTTGGTACATCTTATCCGATCCAGGATGGATCGAATACTTTGACTTATGCGACTCGTGCATAATCAAAGTTTGTCTACGTCACAAATACAGTGGCATATCCAACTATCTATTCCTCAAACATTTAACGTTCTGTCAGCATAAGGCTCCAAATTCTTAATCATACCACACAAATCTCCGGTTCCATAATTTTCCTCCTTTCTTCGCCCTAAACTGGTCATTTTAAAATTTAAAACGGGAAGGTTCGACCAGTGTCATAACTTAAGGCTGACACTAATCGTAGTGGCTTGATACTTTCATTTCAGGCTTAGGAATCCCCTCAAAGTTCAGCCTTTCCCAGTATGATAACAGAATTTCACCTGTCGCTCAAGGCATCCGCCACCACGTTCGCCTTTCCCGGATGATAACGAATTTCACAGTCGTAGTCACTCAACAATTCCAACCATCGACGTTGTCTCATGTTCAACTCTTTCTGATCAAGAATATGTTGCAAACTCTTATGATCGGTGAACACAACGCATTTTGTGCCGTACAAATAATGTCTCCATATTTTGAGAGCAAACACTACAGCTCCAAGTTCTAAGTCATATGTAATGTAATTCTTCTCATGAATCTTGATTTGGCGTGACGCGTAGGCTATGACCTTTTCCCTTTGCATAAAAACCGCGCACAACCCTTTACGAGAAGCATCACAGTAAACCACAAAGTTTTCACTACATTCGGGTAAAGCCAAAATTGGTGCGCTACACAATCTCTGCTTCAACAGCTAAAATGCAGCTTTTGCCTTTTCACTCTAATTAAACTTCATGTTCTTTTGAGTTAGCTTCGTCATAGGCTTGGCAATTGTTGAGAAACCTTTGATAAATCATCGGTAATAGCTAGCAAGACCTAGAAATTGACGAATCTCTGTCATAGTCCTGGGAGATGCCCAATCCTTGATTGACTCAATCTTAGCTGGGTCAACGTGAATGCCTTCACTATCAATCACGTGACCAAGAAATTGTACCTTTGACAGCTAAAATTCACACTTTGAAAACTTGGCGTACAATTCTTCCTTCTTAAGCAACTCCAAAATTAACTTAAGATGTTCTGCGTGCTCTTCCTTGCTCTTGGAGTAGATCAAGATGTCATCAATAAAAACAATCATGAATTTATCTAGATATGGCTTGCACACCCGATTCATCAGATCCATGAATACCGCTAGTGCGTTGGTCAGTCCAAACGACATCACTTGAAACTCATAGTGACTGTAGCGTGTCCTGAACGCCGTCCTTGGAATGTCTTCCTCTCGAAATCTGAGTTGGTGATAACCATATCTCAGGTCGATCTTAGAGTAGACTCTTGACCCTTGCAACTGATCAAATAAGTCATCGATTCTCAGGAGTGGGTATCGGTTTTTTACAGTCAGCTTGTTTAGTTTATGGTAATTGACACACATCCGAAAATATCCATCATTCTTTTTGAAAAACAAGATCGGGGCTCCCCAGGGTCAGGAACTTGGTCTTATAAACCCTTTGTCAAAAAGTTATTGTATTTGAGTGGACAGTTCTTGTAAAACTGATTGTGCTAATCTATACGGG
>BQNB010207580.1:0-10466 GCA_026074375.1 Tanacetum coccineum
CCTTCTATGCTCCTTTATTCGTCTCTTGGTCGACTTGGTGGTTTAGGGATTCACTTGCATGCCTAAAACTGAGTTTTGGGTCGTCTATATATAGGGTCTAGAAACAGGTCGATACATCATATCCACCGATGTGGGATACGGCGTATTAGGGATTTCTTGGAGTAAGGACCACGTTTGATATCTTGCAGAATCTTCGTATATAGTAAGACATGGATACGGCGTATAGAGGCTCCTGGATATGGCGTATTGGGTCTTAAATCCTTCGTGGTTATTTGTGAAGTGTAGGCACGGATACGTCGTATCTTCTTGATGGATACGGCGTATTGATGTAAAACTAGTTGATTCTTCTTCATTGACCAAAGTATTATATACGGCGTATTGTTGATGTGGATACGGCATATTCTTCAAAGTCAGGCAATGGTCTTTTGATTCGTCAAAGTCTTGGATATGTCGTATAGTTCTAGAATAATACGGCGTATTTTCTGTCAAATCAATAAACTTTCTCGAACTCTTCGTTTATGCTCCAAAATGCGTGCCTTTTGCTAACTTTCACCAAGTACTCCATAATTACTGCAATTCTCAAATACAAACGATTAGGTAACAATTTTTTGCAATAATTATACAAAATGGGTAATATACATGGGATAAATGATGCTATAAAATAGCCGTTATTTGATGTCATTAAATATCCCCTCACTTGAATCCTACTTGTCCTCAAGTAGCATTTAAAAGTTTATAAAAATGTATCCCAAAGAATATTTTCCGTTAAAGCATTTATTCAATTCATTACAATTACAGAACAAAACACCTCACGAAATTGGAAGATGAAAACACTCAAATCACTCAACTAATCTATGTGGTAACATGTAACTAATTCGCTCAATTGCTCGGTCATGACGAGTGTTCTATCATAAGCTTGGCAAGGATACACATCTCCACCACTAAAGCCAAGGAGTAATAAGTTTATAAAGGTAAACATGGGTTTTTGTATGGAAAGGCATACTGTTTGATCATTCTACAATCTTTCACTAGAAGTACCATTCCAACAAGGCAGCTGAAGCACACATACATGGCCGTAACGACGGAATAAACATGTGTGTTCAATCACATTCTCATTCGAATTTAACCAACGGTTAGGATGAAGAATGATATAGGGTAGGAACCTTCTAACTTTCACCAAAAGTCGTAAACCAACGAGGCAGCTAAGACATGCATACATGGCCGTAACGACGGGATATACACGCACGCTCGATCACATCTACGTTCGCGTAAAACCAGCGGCTAATCATTAGGTGAGAGAGAAGTAATTTGTTGTTAAATAAAAATCAAGAAAAAATAGATTAATCCTAAAGTACAAGTTGCTAGACACTTTTTCCCGATCGTTACCATGATAAAGACACAACTATTTACAACGTTTTGATCATTGATCAAAAACAACAACCTAAGTTAGCGTTCCCGTAACGGTTAACTTCCCAATCATCCCAAACTTTACATACTCTACAAGGTAAGTGGTGATATCTTCCGCTTTGTACAATACTCTACATCGTTGATTTTTGTTGCGTAACAACAAATAATCGATCCTTCGTGTAATTCCTTCGGTAGTTGCAAAATGATTATCTTCAAACTTTCCTTCTCTTTTTTGTTATGATATTTCTAATTTTTTTGTTTTTTTGATTTTTTTTGCAATCTAACTATATACGAAACTCGGAGTAGTTTCACAATCTTCATGATCATAATAATTCCTGATAATTCCTTCGATAGTTCCTTCTTTCTTCAGACTCACCATTAATTGTAATGGTAGTAAAAGCACATGAGTTTTAACTATAATATACATTCCCATTTGCAATGTGCAAATTTCCAACCGTACCAAAGATAGAAAATGATACAAGACTCGAGAAATAAAAACTTTACACTTTAAGTATCTAGCAACTGTAAATTAAACTTAATCTAACAGGGAAGGTTAAGGTGTAAGGATGTAACGAAACAAATAATTGGTGTAGTTCCTAAAGGATTGGCTCTACGGGTTGTTCTAGTGGATCTTCACTATCCTCATAATATCTAATAAGGGTTATTGTGTGCGGGTTATGTATCAAGTAATTTCACAAAAGTATGCTTGAATTTTTTTTAAATTTGAGCATAATTTAAGCTTTTTATTATGAAAAATAGGACAATAAACATTCTATATTACAGTATAGTAATAATGAGGGGAGTGTGAGGGATGTGGGTCCATCCCCCACTTGAATAATACAACGTCCTAGATTTTTATTGATAAGTGCTTAATACACATATCTTTTACTCTAAAAATGACTTAATGACCAAGAAACAGACAAAAACCTCAGCAAATATAAATTTGTTTTTGCAATTTTATGTCATAAGTGGATCTCATCAAAAAGACATAAAACCAGCCAAAATGACAAACTGAGCATGGGAATGGAAAAGACGTGCAAAATCAAGGCCAAAGTCCCAAAAATGGCCAAAGTCAGAGGCAAAATTAATGAAATCAGCAGTCAAACCGGAGCCGAACTGAAGATACTATTGATGCAATCTTAACCCCATCTGATGGCCGTGAAAGCCCAATAGTAAATCTGGAGACCAAATGGGCCCATCGAACATTTCAACAGTTCCCATTTGTGGTGCAATTGACAAAGACTGTGAAACTTTAAGGCCAAACCTAGCCCATTACAGCCAATCTCCGCCATTGTACACAACAAAACCCACTTCATAACCTTATTGTGCTTGAAAAAGCCAATAACAAAAGCCTGTACCTTAAAAAAAAAATTGGCCCAAACCCAAACCCAGGGGCCCAATACAAGCCCAAGCCCAACAAAAGCCCAAACTCCTATTTTTATAAACTTATGGACAGAAGTTTCCATTTTTAAATTTTTTTAATAAAAAGAAAAAGAGGTAAAAATAAAGGGAAGGACTAAACTGCCACAATTGCATTCCCTTTTAGTAATAAAACAGCAGGGACCAATTTGCCATATACCCTAACCTTCTTTATTCATTTAGTTATAAACCAGAGGGGCCCAATTTGCAATTTACCCTAACTTACTTTAATTCTTTAGTTATAAAACGACAACTAGACCAATTTGTGATTACTGTTCTAAACTTTGTTAAATAAATCTAAGGCTTAAATAAAGTGAAAAGAGAGAAAGAGTTAGGGACTTAAGTTGCAATCTTTTCCAATCCTTACCCTTTAAAACACTGCAACCATAACCGTACCCTCACCCCTTTTTCCTTTCCTTTCCCCTTTTAAGCTTTTATTTTTCTTTTTTTTTCGGTTTAGCTTAAGTCACCCCCTTTAATTTTTACCCCTTTATTTGAAATTCATATTAAGTAAGTATTTTTATATGGTTCTTCTTTTCTTTTGATTTTTATTCATCGTTGATTATTGTAATCAGTTTGGATTAGATGATTTATTCTCCGCAACCCAAACCGCCCCTTTCCCATGGTTTCTACTCCCAAACCACCTCTCAAGTACTACCACCAGCTCACCCTCACCACTTCCCACCTCCCCTGCCCCTATATCCCCTTCCCACTTGGAAATCACTCAACCCAACGAACCCCATCCATGGCTGAGAATGCTACAAGGCCAATGAAAGGCTAGGATTGCCTTGGATGCATTGTACACACACAGCAAGCTCGTCCCAAGGCAAAGGAGCTGCTATAAAAGAAAGAAGACCAAGCCGAGCAACTTACACCCTTTTTACCCTGTTTTTTTTAATTTAAATGTTTTAATTAAGTTTTTTTTTGAAGCAAGTATTGTAACTCAGTTCATTTAAAAGTTTATGTTGTAATTTTTTCTATCTCTAATAAAAAAGGGTTTAAACTTCATTTTGCTTATATCAAAGTTATTTGCTTAATCTTGTGCTTAATCTTGTTTCATTTAGCTTAGCAAACCATAGAGTAGTTATTGTTCGTAAGCTCTCTCAATTTAAATTCATTTAGATTTTATATTGCATTTCTGTCATTTTTTTTTAGTATAAAAGGCTAGGAGAGAACTAGTGTATTTTTACTTAATAAGCATAGCATATAAAAGCTAAAACAGTTCATTAGATTCCATTCTAGCAAATAGTAATAAAAAGTTTTGGAGAGTTTAAGCTTCAGAAAGGGATGTGTAAGCTTAAATTGTTTTGACAAAATTCATAAAGGATTGTTTGGATTAATGCTCAAATTGAATTTTAAAAGTCAACCAATACTCTGTCAAAACTCTTCATTAAGCTGAGCTAGGTCATATGTTAAGGATTTAAAAGGTTTTTAGAATTATGAGGAGGAATGACAAATTAGAGTTAAAAACTCATAGTTACGCACCATGGCATTTATTCACTGTTAGCAACATAGAGTTAAGTATTTTATTAGCATTTTAGATTCACACATAGTTAAATCATAGTAAAAGCAGTTTATTACCTGTTAGAATTTTTCCTTTTTGAAGATGAAGATTACATTTGATCCTTGGCCAAAGTGCATCAGCATGTTTCCAACTTGCATCAGCAAGTAGCAGCAGTTGCAAACTGCTGTTGCTTAAATACACCTTATATGATTTTTTTTTTCATCTCTAGTTGATAAATTGAAAATCCTTTTACCTAAATAGATTTTAGAAAGTTAGGGTAGCTTAATCTCAAAATTTCAGAACCTAAAATTTAGGAATAAGCTTTTTAGCTTATTCTTAAAAAGCTCAAAAACAGTTTAAAAGAAACTTTGCACTTTTCATCTTAATTTTCTTTCTAGTTTTATTAACTCTAGGTTAATTTTAGTTTAAAAACCTCTAGTATACATCTTAAGTCTTAATAAGCATCTGTTAGTTTTCATTTTCATCAAATAATAAGCTCATAATAAGCCAAAATCTAAAAAGCTAAAAAACCATAAGTTTCTGTGACAGGAAACATTTTGCTCATTTTGTAGCTTATTGTGTTGTTAAAAGTCTAAAGTGTCTTTGTTAAAGTTGTTAGGATTAAGCTCATTGATAAGTTTGTAGTTTTAAGTTTTGTCTGAAAAGCACTTTTTAATAAGCCAAAATAAGCTGAAATCGTAGGGTCTAGTTGGTACTTTTCTTAAAGTCTAGGGTTACCCGTTTTCTCTATAGTGTAAAATTTCCCAAGTTACCCCGCCTAGCAATACTATATAGTGTAAAAATAGATAACTAGTGTAATTGAAATGGTGAGGCAGGCGTCCTTGTCTTTCACTTTACCAAGTTTGCACCCTGTCTTTTCTAGAATAATAATTAAGTTAATATTTTTAGTTTTTAGTTTTATATTTAGGGTTCATAATTTTAATTAAGCAAATTAGGGTTCAATTAGTTAATAGAAATTAGGGCTTTTTGTTCCATAATTTTTCTGCACCTTTGTAGTTTATAAAAACTATTTTTCTATATTTTTCCAGTTAAATTTGTATTTTTCCAGAATTAAAGTATATTTTAGTTATTCTTTTTTTTAAATAAAAATCATAAAAGAATAGAAAAATAGTTGAAAATTAAAATTCTTATTTGCATTAATTTTCATTTAAATCCTAGTATTTTTGAAAATAAAAGAAAAATTATTTAGTGTTTAATTTTTTTAGAAAAGTTTATTTTTGTTAATTAATTAAATCTTAGAAAATTCATAAAAAATCTAAAAATTAAAAAAAAAAAATTTTTCTTTTTTATAAAATTTTCTTTTGTCATTTAGTGTCTAGGAAAAATATAAAAATTTAGTAAAAGGATTTATTTTATCTTAAATTTCAGTCTAGACCCGATTTTACCGGGAGCGTTTTAACCGTTTATTTTCGTTTTACATTCAAACGACCTCCGTTTTAGTTCTAGTTTTCTTTATTTTTCAAATTAAGTTAATTAGAATTTAATTTTGATTTTTAATTTAATTTAGCATTTATTTTTCTTAATTTTTAATATTTAGGTTTCCCGATACCTGATTCTGTTCCCCGTATTTTAGTATAGATTTAATTTTAGGATTTCCCTATAACTAATTTTGTTTCCCGTAGTTTTAAGTCCCCATTTTCCTTTGTCTTGTTTTTCTCCCGTAGATTAAAATTAAGTTTCATATAGTTGTAATTATATCAGTGTTTCCATCATATATTCTCCATCATTCAATTTCTCATCAAACCAGGATTACTTTCAATTGCAGCCATCGTGGACTACAGACCGCGGAATAACCTCTTCCGGAATCTTTTTATCATTGATTTGATTCTTATATATTTAATTTCTAAGTAGGTCTTGACTTTTTACCTTTGTCAAGGGTAAAGAGTTTGGATTTGCCTAGTATTTTATATATACTATCAGACGAATCATTTATATAAAACATTAAATACGGGAATTTAAAAAGAATCAAAATGAGAAACTCCCCTGATATTTGCTCGGTAGATTCTCCAAGTTGCGTTTACGAGCAAGATTGTGTGCTGAAAAGGCGTCTTGAAGTTTCAAGACTCACATACACTTCAAGATCTCATATTTGTAAATACATCACCAACATCGTCGATTTTTCTTTCATGAGGTCCTGTGTAAATTCTCAGAAAACAAATGTAATTCTATCTCCATGTATCCGTTTGGTTAGACTCGAAATAAATACCTAAAACTGTATAGGAAGTCAATACGCCGTATCCATTCCCCAGGATATGTCGTATTGATACCTGTATACGCTGTATTCATTTAATGAATACGTCGTATAGACTGTGCTGAAAATAAAGACTGGATAACATCCAAATAGTGAATACGCCATATCTATGGGGTTTGGATACGCCGTATAGAAAATATGGGAAGACAGACTCGATAAAAATTGAAAATACATTCCGGGTTGTCTCCCGGCAAGCACTTTTGTTTACAGAAAAGTCTTTAAGTTAGACTTGCCCTAATTTATTCCCATCCTTATAAAACAATTTGGGGTCGAACGGGATGCCAAATGGCACACACAAATTCTTGATTAGGAAAATGAATGACATCCCTTTGTTAAGATGATTCCAAGTCATGATATTAAGATTTAATTCCTTGATAAAAATTACAGTGTTGAAAAATTTATTAGATGTATCATGACTTGTTTCCAAAAGCTTATTTGACTCATGAGAATAGGCACCAACATCGTTATTTATTACATCGGGTAACGGTTTGACAAATAAATCCCCTGAAGAGTGTTTAATATCGACTTTATCATCATCATTGTCCTTCTCTGATTTTGAATCATTGGGATAAATTACGTTGAAAGGAAATAAATCATTAAAGTATAAAACGTTTTGTTCCTTTTCATCACATTCGGACAATGATGTTTCATCTTTTAAATTAAATTCATCGATATGTTAAGGACTTACAGTAGGTTCAGTTAATAAATTAGACGTCGGAGCCTTACTGTAAAGAATGGTTGGAAATTCATTCTCAAAATCTTTAAAGAAGTCTAAATCATCAAAACAACTGACCGTAGGCTCACACGAGAGTGTTGCTTCAGATGTTAACGTGTCGTTAAAGACTATAGCTGGGAATTCAGTTTCAACAGATCCGAGGTCGTGAACGTCTTCATTATCCCAGATCTTACCATACGTAGCAGTTTCCCAGTTATATACCTTACCACGCCTATGAGCTTTTTCTTCCTCAAGCCTGATATACTCCTCCATAGTAATGTTGGGGTTGTCCATTTTAACCTGTAATAAATTCGCTAGGAAAGAAAATTGTCAAATAGCTTAATACGTCATATTCAGTGAACTGAATACGCCGTATTGATGATAGAGTCAAATATGCTGTATTGGTTTGAAAAAAATTTATACGCCGTATCCAATAAATTGAATACGCCGTATTGGTTTGAAATTTTTTTATAGCGTACTTTAAATAATGCAGAAAACACACAAACACACAATATGCAAAAATATACAATGCAGAAAATCAAACACACAAAACAAACACACAAATATGCAAATTAATCTACACTAAACTACAAATACTAATAAAAACAAGAATTAAACAACTTCACTCCCTGGCAACGGCGCCAAAAATTTGATGTGTCGTTGTAAGTAGGTATTTTATATATCAAGTTTTACTATTTATTTTATGCTGACTATACCTAAAAACAACACTTTAACGGGCAGTGTACCTGGTTGGTAGTAGTTTCGTTGGTAAGTAGGGTGTCGATCACTAAGAGCGAGAGCATTAATTCCTAATTCTATTAGTATTTTAGTTATCTAAGTTATTATGCTAGTCCTAATTTATTCTATTCTATGTTAAACCTAAGTTAATCCTAAACTAATGTAGAAGGTGGGTTTGCAGCCTGAGACTAGCACATTTTTAGGTATCTAACCTAAGATTTTGATGACAATTAACACACACAAGTTAATAGACATAAGATAAAAAGCGATCAAGCCTAATGTAAGGGAAACGTATAACCCAATTTTAATCAAATATAATGCTGGTTTTAGTTTATAAGTGCAATGATTGTCCTATTTCATTGTTGATATATCATTCCTAGACGTAGGTGGTACTTCTTCCTAAGACCTAGACTTGGGAATTCTGTCACAATTAACCAAATCCGCATAAACCTCTTCGCGGTTGCTTATAAACTATGACAATAATGATGATCTTATCGAATCCTAGCTCATCGATACTTTACTAACTTACTGATTAACGACTCTTTATATACTAGTAGTCCACTTGTCTAAATCTTTACTCAAGGAATCAGAACATCACTTGTGGATCCTAGGTCACATGCTAGTCCAACTTGTTCACTTAACCATGAATACAGACAGCAAATTACTTGTGATCCTATTACTTTAAATATATAAATCGCGATATGGAGAGCTATCCTGGACTCTTAGCATATGCACACACTACACTAAAGTTGCAGCTCATTAAATATGTAGGACTAGACCTAGTTGAATGATAGGTCACATACTTAAGCACATAAGCGAGTGTAAATTGATAAAAATAAGACAACACACAATTTATAAGATGCAATCAGAATAACATAAACCAAACATTAAATTATCATAAATTTTGGCTAATACCTAAAGGTATCAGCCGATAGTCATTGTAAAATTACACACGGTTTCATATATGAATGATTAAAGTAAAGAAATGTTAACCGAACGCGTATTGGGTTGTGCGAAGATTACAAGAGTCTTCCTATGGATTGGAGCACTTTGCAGGACCTTCTTGGCTTCTTACGTCATTTGGAAATCAAACTTGGTGGTTAATGCATGTCTACAACTGAGTTTAGGGTTTTGTATTTATAGAGTCTGGAAATTGATCAATACGTCATATCGGGCGATGTGGGATACGGCGTATTTGGGGATTTCTTGGAGTAGGGACCACGGTTAATATCTTTTAGAATCTTCCAATGTTTGACCATTGATACGGCGTATTGAGTTTCTTGGATACGGCGTATTAGTAATCAATTCTTCGTGGTTTCTTGTGAAGTGCAGGCACATATACACCGTATCTTCCTTGTTGGATATGGCGTATATGTTGTCAGAACAGTAATCTTTAGATTTCATCGTTTAAGCTTTAGAATGCGTGCCTTTTAGCTAATCTTTACAAAGTACTCCATAATTACTGCAAATAACAACTTAAATCAATTAAGTACCAATTCTTGCAATAATCATACAAAATGGGTAAGAAACATGAGATAAATTATGCTATAAAAGTGACGTTATTTGATGTCGTCAGTTGCTAAGTCCAGTTTCGACACTTAAAGCTGTTAAAAATATGAGTTCTGGATGACTTTTTCTTATTTTCAAATGGCCGTAACTTCTTCGTTATTTGTCCGCTTCTAGTGGTTCAACTTGCTATGTTTACGCTGCCATGTTGTCTACATATTTCTCAACCGTCACTGTCCACCAATCTAAGCCTATAGTATTCAAAACCGAGCCTAAAGATGGTCACTCAGCAAGGTTTTGCTTCTAGCCTTTTGTTTTGATTCACTAATTAAAAATACAAGAACACTTTCGCAAGCCCTAGTTTTTGAACATGTTATACATATGAAAATATATTTAAGTGTAGTAACAAGAGTTTTAATAGCAAATTCATTCCAAGTGATAAAAACGAGTATGAAAACACAAGAGCACTAACTTTGTCATTTTATGTTTCAAAATGATACTTTTGCACACAAACAAGTATTGGTGATAAATATGAATGTATGAATGATAAGTGTGATTAATATTAGATATATATAGATGCTTAAAAAGTTATGGAGAGGAGGTGATCAAGAAATGTTTTGTAAATCAACCCGAAATCCTTTGAAAACTTTAATTTAAGTCGTGTAACCCTAGCTTCCTAGCCACCCAAGTTCTATCCTTCTTAAGAACACCTGAAAAGATTTTGAAACACCCTTTGGTTGCCTATATTCTGTTGTGTGATAGCAAGAGAGAAAGAAAGAGTGTGTGCTTTGTTTGTAAAGAAATGTGAATGATACTACACTTGGTCTTTCTTTATATATCAAGATCTGGACATGGTATTAACTAGTTAACATTTTCTAACCCATAGGATACAAGGGGGGGGGGGG
>BQNB010207583.1:0-10466 GCA_026074375.1 Tanacetum coccineum
TCTTAAATATGTATTCTACTCCTCATCTGCCTATAGCTGTTTTTTTTCATAGTCTGTGTTATCTACTACTTGTTATCATTTTCTTTGTTAGATTTTATTTGCTAAACATATATATCATTTTCTTTGTTAGATTTTATTTGCTAAACATATATATATATATAGTCAAGTATATGTATGACCTAAAGGATACAAACATCTAGGAAACTTATATACGGAAACTTGGTAACACAAGTTATATCAAGTCAAGTATATGTGTTAGGGAATTTATATACGGAAACTTGGACCCTGATCATGAATACATAGGAGGGCATTTTTCAATTTAGAATTCAATGTTTGAATCCCGATAGTTGTTCTGATTCTCCTTTGCTGATACGATCTCTTAATTGTAGATGACGTCCTGGCACCATATTTTAAAGGCTACATACACAACCGAAGCAACGGTCTTTGTATCATCAAAGCTACATGACAAACCTCTGCACTTTTCATGTGGACTGAATTCCGTTTCCAAGGGTAAACTTGTCCACATTCTAAGGGGGAGTAAAAAGCCGCTTCCATTGACCTTTATTGTATCTGCTACTCGAAATAATGGAAACGATGAACATGAAAGCGCCGTAGGTGCTTACTCTGATGATCAATCACTTACAGTTCCAAACAGTAGTAGCGAAAGTTATGATCTCGAGAAGGAAATTGTTGCTTCGTCGTTATACCCAACTGAAGATTACTCGCAACATACTCAAATCCTGGGTAACCATGGAAACCTTCTGGATAAATTAAAGGCTGTTCACATGCATGCTTTATCAATGGAACAGTGGAATGCTTCCCTACTAAAGTTGTGTCACAGGTATGTTTATATGTTAGCAAATTATAATTGATCAGCGTATAGTCTGCATATTCCATCTATAACATGTGCCCTGTGTTCTTGTCTGTGCAGACGGCATGTCTTGAGTGCTGCAAACCTGATACACTATTTGGCTCTCAGAAGTGTTGATGTTGACCAGATAAAAGAGGATCTCTCTTCTGTCGGCCTTTTGAACTTGGAAACAATCAATCCACATGTCATTGCAAGTCTTTCTGTAGGAATCCAGATGTTGGAAAACCTAAAATCCAACTCTTTAGATGGTGATGAGATCGTTAAAACTATAGCCACTGACGAAAGTTTTAACAAATATACAAACAGAAGTGTGATGATAAAGACAGCAAATTCAAATCGAGACTTTCTCATTGGTCCACTGCAGGATGAAAGAAGTCATATCATGGTCACAGTTGGTGAAGAAGCTGTAGCTAATGAAACCTTTATTCATGATGTTCTTAGAAAAGGCGCCACAATTATCCGTATCAACTGTGCTCATGGTGATCCAACTGATTGGAGTGAGATAATCAGAAGAGTGAAAGTAAACTCTCAGAAGCTGGAAAAGCCATGTCGGGTTCTCATGGACTTGGCTGGACCAAAGTTAAGAACCGGTAGGATGAAAGTGGGTCCATGTGTCATGAAAATATCTCCAAAAAGGAACGCATATGGAAATGTAATCAACCCGGCTCAGGTTTGGGTTGCTCAAAAAGGAGCAGGTCCACCACCTGCTCATGTATCTCTTAATGCGGTCATATATGTGGACGGTCAAGAATTTCTCACAAACCTAGCTGTTGGTGATACCATTAGATTCAGTGATGCCAGAGGCAAACAACGGTTTCTCAAGATTTCAAAGAAATTCCCTGTTTTTACTGGCGTTGGATTCATGGCTGACTGTACAAAGACCTGTTATGTTCAAAATGGGTCAAAATTGTATATCAAGGGAAACAAAAAGAGGTCCTCGTATGGATGTGTGATGGATGTGCCTCATGTAGAGTCATTTGTTAGATTGAAAGTTGGAGACTTGTTAGTGATAACACGAGATAGCTCTGAGAAAAACATGCTTTTTAAATAGTGTCTACAGTAAAGTTGGTGAGTTCATTAGAGTTTTGTAAGTTAATGTAAAATGTGGGAATTACCAAAAGGATTTATATACTATGTAATATATGACCTTTTCAATCCTTATGATAATCGCCAAAAAGTGTAAGAGTAAAGTAGAACCGTAAGAGTCCGAGTGTTTATCTGCTTCCGCCGCAATATAATGAAAAGTGTTAGATATTAGTAATGTTAATAAGTCTAGTTTGGACAGTGAGGTCGTTTTTGTTTTGATTTTCAAAATGTATGGGTCTACTATAACAAATACGTACCAACATAAAATAATATCTACTGTAAGCACTAATCTCTGACTCCGAAGCTCGACATATTTGGTATGCAATTTAATGCAAAAAAGGTAGCCGTTTGTAGGATGTTTCAAAACCCGGAACATCCAAATTGTTCCGACTGGTATGCATTCGTTCGTTTCTGTACAGTCGATAACTTGTGAGAGCTACTCACCGAAACAGGGATGTCAATCCTAAAATAGTTATTTATACACTCGCGCTCTCCTCAACGGCCTCGGTCAAAAATTAATAGTTCATGATATGGGCTTGTGGTGGGTTATGTTACTTAGGCAAACACGTAAACAGGAGGATGATAACCCGAAAACACTTGTGTCAATAAATAAAATTAACTGTTGTATTCGTAATTTAGCTTTGATGTACTTAAATTTTATGTAGAAAAGAAAAGAGTGTGATATAAATCAAGTAGTTGGAGTGTTACGAAATGCTTATGTAAACAATTTCGTAAACAGGATATGCAAATGAGCATGTTTCAATGTATGAAACCAAGTTTGTAATCAACCCTTTAATTGTGTTTGCATGAAATTGCAAAATCAAGTATGTAAAGCCAAGTGTGTAGAATAGTATTGTAAAGATATTGTAATCGATTATGTAAACAAGTGGTATTGAGCATGTATTCTCCCCGAGATTTGTTAAGTAAATGTAAAACAAGTGAATGAGGGCTATAAACTCACATTGATGATGAAGGAACAATTTGCCGAATAGGCATCTATATGCACAATATACGAACGGAAGACGAAACGGCCTAGAACATGGATAGTTGCAACTAATCCTTAAACAGCTAAGTTCACACTAGACTCAGATAAAGTATTTGGGTTCGATGAATGGTTACATCAACGCGACTCTGTTGATAAAATATTTAGATTCTCCAACGGTGTAATAGGCTTACGTGGTTGTTAAATAAATAGGTTTGGATTATTTTCGTAAAGTGTGAAATATATATTATGTATATTTGATATGACACATGAAAAATAACCCTTATATAATTCATACCGTGAATTATATAACACGACAAACATCCCAGTGATTAATGAAAAGTATATAATACCTTGCAGGTATTATATAGTAAGTGCGAGTAAATAAATTAAACCAATTAGTTTGACACCAATTTCATTAATAAAAAGACTTGGAATAAAAGTAGACACATGTCTTAACGTTATTAATTATACAACCGATGTTTGTAACAGTTTATAATCATTATAAAATATAAATAATATTTTGTAAAATATATTTCGTTTCTTCGATGGGTTGCGTCTAGAACAGTTCGTCTCATTGTAAAAGTATAGTTTTCGTTCATTGGTCGGGTTATTTTATAATACAAGTTAATGTATCTTTAAAAATATAATCTTGGAGTCCCCTTTTATCGGTTTCTAAAACAATAGCAGTTCTAGTAAAACATTACTAAATATAGAAATCTATATAAATTTCGCCATGACCTTTCCGTTTATAAAACGATCCCAAGTCGAACGACTTTGTTGCAAATCCACTTTCCCAATTTAATTTAATAGAAATCATTTTAACATTTCAAGGGTGTTTATTAATTATCGTTTAATAAACATTATTTCCATATTGTAACTTCGTACGAATCATAGTATTTTATATTCGTCCGCAGTCTAATATAATGTATCCGAAAAATAATAATTTGTCACATTTATTTAACCAATTAACCACCGGTCCGATTATAATATTTATATCAATTCTTGGTATATTTTTATTAGTTAAGATTATATATATCCAAACGAACCCTCGTTGTTCCCCTCGTTGATCTTGAGCTAAACCAAACGCACCCGTTTGGCAATTCAGCCAAACCATACAATCCCCTTTTGCCTAAAACCCAGACCCAAACGCCCCTTGGTGATTTCTGCCCTAACCAAACGCACCCCTTGGTGCCACATAATGACCAAACGTAGCCTCTCTGCTGTTGACCCGGATCCCAAACGCACCTGATGCATTTTAACAACCAACCCGAACGCACCCTATACGGCTAAACGCACCCTGTGGCTGTTCGCAGCCATGCCAAACGCACCCTAATGTGCTTATAACTAAATCAAACGCACTCTGTGCCGTGTAAATCACAAACCAACGCGCCCTTGCGGTGGTTCGCGGCTGACCCACGAAGAACGCACCCTTTTCAGGTGTTAAACCACCGGGACAAACGCCCTTTGTGGTGTTATAAGACAACCCAAACGCACCCACCCTTGTGGTGTTATAAGAACCAAAACACACCCCTTTGGGTGGCTGTCGACAAACAAACGCACCCTTGTGCGTGCTATACACCCAACCCGACGCCCCCTTTCTTGTTAAAACACAAACCAAACGTACCCCCTTATGTGGTGATAGCCACATAAACATACGCACCCCATGGCTGTGGTGGTGGCGTAGGTTCGGTGGTGATAACGATGATAATGAAGATGGTGGCGGTGTGGCTGTCGTTGGAGAGGGGAGGCAGCGGCGGTGGGTGAGTGGTGGTGATAGGGAGGCGCGTGGAGGAGAGTGAGTTGGTGGATCGGATAGATCGGTAAATAAGGAGTCTTTTTGGTGTTGGCCGAAAAAGCCCGCCGGAAAACTTTTCCGGCGACGGCGTGGTGGTCGGCGTTGGTCTGAGGGTGGCCGGATATTGGGAGAGAAGATGAGAGGTGTGTGTTATACAAAAGATGGAAATGAATATATGAAAATGAAATGAGATATAATATTTTATATATATATAAAAGAAAGTGAAAAGTCCCCCATAGTCTAGGGTTCATTTTGTAATATTTTTAATATAGTTTTTATAGAAGCGGCTCGGGACTCATTTGAGCGACTTAACGGATGATTCAACGCACGAAACTTGCGCCATTGTTTTTCGAATCATTTTTCTGATAAAAATGAGTATTCACTTGATAATATTTCATAAATATATTATAATATTTAATAAAATATTTGTTATTTATTTTGTGAACCGGTTACGCATTGTCTGAAGTAAAAATGGATTTTAACTCGAATATTCGCGTCTTCAATAAACGTCACTGAATAAAATGCTAAATAATTTATTAAATATTCTCATTTAATAAAACGTGATAATTAAATGTAATTTAATTATTTTTGTGTTTCTAAAATCTTGCGAGGGCATTTCAGTCACCTTCTGACTGTTTTCGTGTCTCGGTCAAAACTAAAAAGTTGTCAGGAATGTCGTTTTACTTCAAATTGCTTTAGAGTCCGAATAATGAAAACGTGCTTTAGATGGTCATTCTTATAAGTCAAGCCAGACCCTAAAAGTCAACGATTGAAATCGTCATTCAAAAATTCGAAAATTCTCGGATGTTACAGTACCTACCCCTTAAAGAAATCTCGTCCCGAGATTAAATTTGTGTTATCCGATTGTGTGACCAAGGAAAGACTTAAGGTTTAATAAACTCGTTCTAAACAAGACGCTGATAACTTTATTCAGCAAAATTCGGTGTTTCTACACTTCTTAATCTACCAAAAATTTTGGCTAGGTTTGTCCAGGATATTTAATCCATCAAATTGGGTATCTCAAAATATATCATTACAGATCTTATGACTATACGAAAACTTTTTTGACCTTGGTAACCTCAAATCTAGAATTTTCCCACCTGGATAATCTAACGGATAGGGGAAGAAACAACTCACAAAGAAAACTTTAAACCGTAGCTTATCACTTCTATATGACGCCCTGTGTAACAATCAAAAGAATTTTAAAATTAGATAATTTTATAATTTTACTAAAGTATTTAAAAGATAAATCTTTAAAAGAAAACAAATTAAAGAAACATACACAAACTCATCAAAAACAAGATCCTTTGTTGTTGAATATGTGTCTATAGATGACATTCTTTGTCTAAATCAAAAATCCCAATTAAAACTAAATTTAGGTGTTTAAGGTTGAAAAAGCAATTTGAAAGTGATCCTTACTTCAGCTTATTAAATACACATAACGATAGTATGAGGTAGAGCACATATTAAATGCTGGTAGAGCACATATTAAATGCTGGTAGAGCCGGTAGAGTAGCCGTCGGTAGAGCAAATGTCGGTAGAGTAACCGTTGGTAGAGCAAGTGTAATAAATAAGTGTTTGGTTTAATAGGTATATTTAATATGAGTCAGTATGCTCTCGAGAAACAATATTCCCAAAATAAAGTTTAACAATTGGGAGGAGCTCGCGGAAGAGCTTATGCGATAGACGGCGGATTATGGTACTCAGACGCTAGTTTGAGGACGAATCACTCCATTAACTCAAGGGTGTAACAAGTCTGTTAGTTCCATGAACAATTCGTGATCGCGAGGATTAGCAACGGCAAAAGTAATAACTTAAGAATGTGATAAGGTAGCTCCAAGTGAGGCTTAAGATTTTGTTAAGTGGTTAAGACACGTTTGTGTCTCTAGACCTTTTTTTAAGGATTTCGATGGATTATGGATTTCAGGTTCATACTCGTGTCATTAATCGGATACCATTAAGCCCCATCATTTATAATTTCTTATTTACCAAAGAGCGTCCAAATTTATGTAAGTAAGAAATGATAAACTTATGGTTCGGTGATTTACAATTTATTTATTTAAATGAAGAGGCGTCCTAATCCTTTCAAATAAATAGATTATAAATCATCCTACTTAATAATTCCCGGATGTAATTAGCCGTACTCTCATAACCTTCATGGTGGTTGACATGAGATCATGTGTCTCTACTGAGTATGGGACGAGTGTTCCAAACTTGTCTTTAGAATCTAGGAGTAAAAACTGCCAGGTGAGTGAAGATCAACATAGAGTTCAAGATAATTAATGAGTACTTGGTTAGAGTAAATAAGGTAAAGATCTCTATGAACGATACAGCATAGCGATTATCATATCAATCTTCCTATTACAAGTCCCGCCCATACGAGACTTGCAATACTTAGATTCATACATAATCCCATGTAAACAAAATTATGACGGTCTCCGAGTAATACAACATAGTATAAAGCTAGGAAGAAAATAATATTCATAGAGATCATTGTTTTAACTTACAATGTTCTGAGAACGAAACGAGACATTGTGCAAATCACAATTGTCCTAAGAAGTAAAATGAGGACCATTGTATAATCACATGTCTGAGTAAAATGGAGCCATTTGCAACCTCCAATGTCTTAAGAATCGCTCTTGTATTGATATAAATAATCCTTATATAAATAACGTGCGTATACGCAAAGATGTAAGCATATATATCAACATATATGTATGTCATGTAAGCACATAGGGTGACAAGTACTAAGCATTAAGCAAGTAGTGTGTATGCACTTTGAAAATGTTTGATGTGATGCAATGTTTGTAAAAACGGTTATAGTCTAGGGTAAAATATGCAACCTAGTTCTCTATAACCTTGGCTCTGATACCAATCTGTAACACCCCCAAAAATGGGTCGCAGCGGAAATATGTCCGGGAGCGTTACTTCATAATACAACAGCACAAGATACAAGAGAACGACCTCTAAATGTGTCGTTTGTAAAACAATCTCGTTGATTTTCTGAAGTCAAAATAATAGTTGTCCCATAATTGCATCACCATGAAAAAAACTTGAATGTAAAGACCCCAATGCACATCAAATAATCCAAGCATCTAATTCACCTGAGAAAAACATGCTTAAAAGTGTCAACATTAAAGTTGGTGAGTTCATAGGGTTTTGTAAGTATAAATGTAAATGTTGGAATCCAAAGATTTATAAAGTACGTATGATTATTTCAATCCTTATAATAATCGCCAAAAATGTAAGAGTAAATGTAGAACCGAAAAAGTTTAGTGTTTATTGCTTCACCGCAGTATAATGAAATATGTTCAGTAATCAGTAATGTTCAACAAGATAGTGTGGACCACAAGATTTTAAAAGTGATGTGACTACTATAACAGATACAGTATCACATAAAAAAAGTATCTACTGTTGCGCTAAGCTCATGACACCGAAGCTCGACATATATGTATGCAATTTAATGCAAATAAAGGCCCGTGTAGATGTTCAAACCCGTAAACATCCAAATTGTTCCGACATGTATGCATTCGTTGTTTCAGTACAGTCGAAACCAGTGAGCGCTACTCACCCGAACAGGGATGTCAATCCCAAATAGATCTATTTATACACTCGCGCTTACTTAACCCGTACAGCCGGTCAAGCAATTGACGGTTCATGATAGTGGGCAATGGTGGGTTTAGCTACTTAGGCACATGTAAACAGGAGATGATAACCGAAAACACTTGTGTCCAATAAAATAACCATTGTATTCATAAACAGCTTTGAATACTTCAATCCATAAGTAGAAAATAGTGTGATATAAATCAAGTAATTGAGTTAGTAATGAGTATGTAAACAATTTCGTAAACATGTATGCAAATGAGTATGTGACAAAGTATGAAACCAAGTTTGTAATCAACCATGTAATTGTGTTTGTAATGAATTGCAAAATCAAGTATGTAAACCAAGTGTGTAGAATAGTATGTAAAAGATATTGTAAACGAATATGTAAACAAGTTGTATTGAGCATGTATTCTCCCCCGAGATTTGTAAAGTAAATGTAAAACAAGTGAAAGAGGGGCTATAAACTCACATCGATGACGAAGAACGATTGGCGGGAATGCGCACATTAAACGCCAGACAAAACGGAAACTGGAACGGCTCGACCAAGAAGTTGCAACTAATCTTAACGCCTAGTCCCACTAGCCTAAGATAATGTATTTGGGTTTCCCGATGAATGGTTACATCAACGCGACTCGTTGATAAAATATTTAGATTTCCAAGTTGTAATAGTTTGGTGGTTGGTTAAATAAATAGTTTGGAAATATACGTAAAGTGTGAAATATATATTCTGTATATATGACACATGAAAAATAACCCTTATATAATTCATACCGTGAATTATATAACACGACAAACATCCCAGTGATTAATGAAAAGTATATAATACCTTGCAGGTATTATATAGTAAGTGCGAGTAAATAAATTAAACCAATTAGTTTGACACAAATTTCATTAATAAAAAGACTTGGAATAAAAGTAGACACCTGTCTTAACGTTATTAATTATACAACCGATGTTTGTAACAGTTTATAATCATTATAAAATATAAATAATATTTTGTAAAATATATTTCGTTTCTTCGATGGGTTGCGTCAAGAACAGTTCGTCTCATTGTAAAAGTATAGTTTTCGTTCATTGGTCGGGTTATTTTATAATACAAGTTAATGTATCTTTAAAAATATAATCTTGGAGTCCCCTTTTATCGGTTTCTAAAACAATAGCAGTTCTAGTAAAACATTACTAAATATAGAAATCTATATAAATTTCGCCATGACCTTTCTGTTTATAAAACGATCCCCAAATCGAACGACTTTGTTGCAAATCCACTTTCCTAATTTAATTTAATAGAAATCATTTTAACATTTTAAGGGTGTTTATTAATTATCGTTTAATAAACATTATTTCCATATTGTAACTTCGTACGAATCATAGTATTTTATATTCGTCCGCAGTCTAATATAATGTATTCGAAAAATAATAATTTGTCACATTTATTTAACCAATTAACCACCGGTCCGATTATAATATTTATATCAATTCTTGGTATATTTTTATTAGTTAAGATTATATATTCCAAACGAACCCTCGTTGTTCCCCTCGTTGATCTTGAGCTAAACCAAACGCACCCGTTTGGCAATTCAGCCAAACCAAACACACCCTTTGTGTGTTATTCAGCCAAACCAAACACACCCTTTGTGTGTAATTCAGCAACCCAAACACACCCTATTCTTCCAGCTGCCCCCCGGCTGTCAACCCAACCCGCAAACCAACGCACCCTCAATGGTGCTAAACTCAACCCGACACCCTCGTCGGGGTTTAAATATATCGGAACAACACACACCCCTTTCGGGTGGTTTACCGCCAACCGAACGCACCCTATCGTGATGATGATGATGGTGGTGTGCTATGATGATGGTGAAGATGGTGGCGGTGGCAGTGGGGAGGTGGAAGTGGCGCGTGGGGCGAGTGGTATAGTGGATCGAGTAGATCCGGAGGTGGGGAGTGTTTTTGGTCTCGCCGGAGGTTGGTCGGAAAAATCCCGCCGGAAAAGTTTTCCGGCGGTGGTGGTGGTGGTTCCGGTGGCCGGAAATTTTAGGAGAGGGAGAGGTGTATATAAGTGTGTGTATGTATAAGAGATGAAATGAATAAAATGTATAAGATTTTATATATATATAAAACTAAAG
>BQNB010207587.1:0-10466 GCA_026074375.1 Tanacetum coccineum
CATGATTGCGTGAGTCTTAAGGCCAAGATAAAACAAGAGTAGAGTAACATGGCAACTAAATTAACCTTTAATTTTAATCTATTCTTCTTATTATCAAGTAACATTAGTATTGATTCTAGGTGTTTATTCATTATTTATGGCAAGGATTGCATGTCGTTGCCATAATTTTCTAATAAAACAATAAATAAATCAAGATTTCATGCAGCCCTAGTGTGTTTAATATGTGTGTAACCCATAAACACGAAACGAGTTGGCTCATGATGCCACTATTGAGATTTTATAATCAACTGTTAATCATTAACAACCACGAGTACGCAGCGGATATGTATAAAGCTTGGTTCATATAGTTAACACATAATAAATAAACAAAAAAGGGTGAACAAAAAAACTAACCCTTGAAGACAACAACAAAAGCAATGAAACAAAGTGACTAAATTGTCACCTCTACGAGTGCTCACACAAACACGTCCAACAAGCATGCCCTAATGCTAGTCCAAACCTCAATCATACCCAATACAACCTTTTTGTCTACCAAATATTTTTTAAACCCCCTTTTGGAAATCAAATACCAAATGGCCCCTCAAGTCTTCTGTATGAGTTTCAGGGAAAAGAGAACTAGGATCTTCAACCAATTTCAGTTCACATGAAAAATTCGATAGAATGAACTAATTTAGATGAACCAAACCCTAATCCGTTTCTGTTGCTTGTCACATCTGAGAATCAACTAAACCAAGACCTTAATCTGCTACGTAACCTGTGGGAATCAAATCACACTTAGCAATTCCTTTTAAGGATCACCGAAAACCAGTAGAGTATGAAAATAAAGAACAGAAAACCAAAGAAACCCTAATGGGGATTTGAGTATTCGGCTGTGAAGAGAATAGGAGGATCTGAAACTTTTTCTTGGGGGTTGTATGAGTTGTGTGTCGTATATAATAGCCTGGGATCAAAGGGTATTTATACAACTAAAAACCAATCATGATAAGTATGGGAACTAAATAATTTACCCTTATCACAACTCTTGCTTCCCTCCTTATCTCATAAAAATGTATCTAGACACCTTAAGGATTACTCTTATGACCGGCTTCGTTTCTCTAGGGGACCGTTAGGGTTTCGTGTCTTAGCTCATTAGGTCCTTGTTTATCATTTAGAAAAATTTTGTGAGGTTAAATGCAATTAGGGTGTTTAACGTGTGTGCCCCCAATAGGCTCACACACTTCTAGTCGTATAGGTGCTATCCAACTACCATAATCTAACAGCTCTCATTAGGGAGTTGGAGTAGCAGACAGCCCATATACTAACGACGGAAATGTCTAGCGACACTCACATTCGTTTTTAAAACTAGAAGTGCCTGAGATCAAGTTTCATAAACATTCTCAGTAGCATGGTTATGTATCTCTTGCTATAATCATCCCTTTGTTAAAATACCGTTAAACCATAGATATGGATCCTCACTCATGTCCTTATAGTTTAACCATTTAGATTTTGTTTTAGAATTATTTTCAGATATACCCAAATGTAATCATTGATCATCTTAAATTACCCTTTGGTTAGGTGGCATTGTTTTTTTATCATTCTCTTTGCAATTTTTTGCCAGATTGTGCTTTGCTTGCATTGCTTTGCATGCCTGCTGCTGTGCATGCAGCGCACCTTTGCATGGTAGGCTTTTTGCAGTTTCGTGCTTGCAATTATTTTGCAATTGCATTTTTTTCATCTTGCATTTATTGCAGTTTGCACATTGCTTTTGCATGCAATTATTTGACTTGGTATGTTTTGCATTGCATGTGCATGCTTGACAAAGCTTTGCCTTGCTGTGGTTGCCTTATTTTTGCTTTGTTGCAGCTGCTGCAGTGCTGCAGCTTGGTGCTAGCCACACAATTATTTGATTAATTCTGGAGAGGCACCAATGGTATCATACTGCACATCAAGTGGAGGAACAAATTCTTTGTTGAATACAATTGTTGTGAATGCTGCTTCACATCACTTCCAATAATAGCCTTTATAACTACCATTTTCAGGTTAGCGTTTGACTTAGAATTAAAAAGTGATATCCGCACATACCAGAACTTGTTTGTATTCTCAAGACTAATGATGACTTAACTAACCATTTTTCGAAATTTTACTTATGACAACAGATCCATAAAGTAATTTTCGAAGGTTGGGGTGTCCAATACGCATCCCTTGTGAGTAACATATAAGTTTGGTGGGAATATCCATATATTCAACGAATATAACCAACACTCATATTTGCCTTATGTAACAATACTCTCATATTGTTAACCGACAATGGACATATTTAGAATAATTAAAATTATTCAAGAATTAAACATGCAAATATAAGATAACAATTATTATATGAATGAATAACAAATACCAAGTATCTTTATTCATCAGAAAATAAAAATTGTCTTAACATCCCAATTATCCAAATACTAAAACAAATATGCATGAAACTAATTAGCAAGTTGAAGTCCAATGTTTCTAACATTCTCAACTACTTCTTTACAAGATAGCTAAATAGTTATCTGAGTAAACTTTCGGAATACTTGCTTCAAATTCACAAATTTATGAAGAATTTGAACGCTATGATGAGTGTCGTATGTATATTTGCATACTATTGCAAGAATCATAGTATGAAAATGTGACAATACCTTTTACGAGGTATTTGTAGTCAAACAACATACCTATCTCAGACAGTCATCTTTATAGTTTCTTAAAATGTAAAGTATTCTCATTCTTTATTGTGTAATGCAACAATGCTCTTAGCTGAGCATATCTAGTTAGCAGATTTATCATAAATGATGAAATCCTACTTCAACTAGAATTGATTATTCTCTAGCATCAAACAACACTATGCCTTATATAATTCGTAAACATTTGTATTAACAGTCATCTAAATCACTCTCAATTAGATACCGTTATTATCAGTAATCTAAACTCTCAATTAGATACTGTTGTTGTTAGCTCATCTAGCTCTTGTGCAAAAGTAATAACCAGTCTCATACACAATATAAGATATACATGATGAATCCTTTGTTAAAAACACAAGGTTTCCATCCATGTATTAAATTATCTCAAGTGAAATATATCATTTAAGACTTGCTTCAATGATGTATTGCATTGTGTTGGACTTAATTTTCGCATATGTTTATTTCATTAAACATTCATTCCAAGGTCGTTTGTTTTATTCCCTAAATTCCTAAGTGAAGTTTCATTTCAATCTTAAGGATTAAAATCTAGCTTAGATGGAATGATACCTTCAATATGTTACACAACCTATGAATTCTAAGGAAAAACATAGTGCTCCCACTTGATGTTAGGTGTACTCAGGAGTTATCTTAATTTAATCAGAAACCATATTGTGATAAAACTTAAGATCTCAGCTCCTAGATGCATAATCCAATCCACACTTGGTTTTTTTTATCTTGTATACTTTATAAAGATTAAATTAAACTCATAACCCCTTTTGATTACACACCGTCCCGTAAAAGGTAATCATAAAGAAAAGAGTTATACAACTTAATTGTCATATTACAAATATAGACTCATAACCCCTTTTGATTACATATCATCCTCGCAAGGTAATCATTAAGGAAAGAGTTATGATCCTTAATTCGCCATATGTCAGATTCAAGAAACCTAAAAACCTTTAGGTTGCTCAATGTAAACATACTTCAGAGAGATATCCCATTGAGGAAAGCTGTTTTGAACCCCCTTAAAAATACATAAAACTTTCTCATTTGCCAAATCTCATAGTCATAAAATGCGGTTATGGCTATAAGAATCCTAATAGCTCTAATGTCTGCAACAAGAGAGAAGGTTTCCTCATAATCAATCCCTGGGGTTTGAGTATAGCACTGACACAAGACGTGCTTTATAGGTGTGTACGCTCCATCCATGTTCGGTTTCTTCTTGAAAGAGCCATTGCTTTACAACAGGTCTTGCCGTTAGGGTGTTCACTAAGTCTCTAACTTCTTTGTCTTTCCCCATGGATTGCATTTCCACATTATAACATTCAGCCATTTTTAGATCAGGGTCTAATCAATGCTGCTTATAGTTATCGGTTTACTAGTTTACCCTAACTCATGCTCCTCAGCATCGATGTATAAGCACATATGATTTGGGGCAGTCGTGTCCTTGTGGACCTACGAATGGGAATGATATCACTTTGAGGTTCATCTATTTCTAGATCATCCTCTTCATGATTTGAGCTGGTGTCTATAGAAGGATGCGTATCTTCTTGAATAATTTTAAGATCTTCTAAGACTCCCACTTGCTTCTTGAGTTATAAGACTATTCTCTAGGAATTCAGCATTCTGAGCAACAAAGACTTTGTTCTCGGGTGGGTAAGTAGAAAGAATATCCCATTGTTTCTTTGGTATCCTTATGAAGGATCACTTAATAGATTTGGGTTTTAACTTGTCAGGCTTGGTAAGAGTATCTCACTTAACAAGTGCCTCACAACCCTAGACTTTTAAGTAAGACAACTTAGGGGCTTGCCCATGCCATACTTCGTATGGTGTCTTTTCAACCTTCTTAGTTGGAACCATATTGAGAATGCATGCAGCAGTCTCAAGAGCATAATCCCAAAAGGACTTTGGAAGAGTTGTTTGACTCATCATGGATCGAACCATATCTAGTAGGGTTCTATTTCTCCTCTCTGACACACCATTGTGTTGTGGAGTGTAAGGAGGAGTACGATGGGCGATAATCCCATGATCCTTTAGATGATCTAAAAACTCTTGACTCATATATTCGCCCCCACGATCAGAACGTAGCGATTTTATGGTCTTTTTAACGAGTTGATTTCTTACTTCTTTTTGAAATACACTTTTGAAAGTTTCAAAACACTTCATGTTTAGCTTTAACAAGTAAACATAACCCATAAAGACCTAACGTCTGTCAGTGAAAGTGACGAAGTAGCTGGCTCCTTGTCTGGACATGAATCTTCATATGGCGCCAAATACATCGGTGGGTATTAGTCCGAGTAAGTGCTTTGGCCCTTTCACTGTTGTGTGTAAGGTTTCCTTGCCATCTCCCAGACATACAAGGGACTCATTTTCAAAAGCCTAAGGTCAGTTAGATGAGAAGTCCATCATGTTGCAACTTCTCAATGCACTTCTTGTTAATGTGTCTAATATGACAATGACACAAGTGAGTAGAGTCCAAGTTTAACTTTGCTCTTTTATTGCTCATAGTATAAACAAAACTATCATTTGTATTAGAATTAGACAAATCAATTTAAAAAATACCATCCCTTGGGATAGCACTAAAATAAACCATGTTATTCCTAGAAACTTGAATTGTATTATTCACAAAGCGGTTAATAAAACCATCTTCGTACAAACGGGAAACATAAATTACTCCTCTAGTAACAGAGGGAGCATAATGAAGATTGTTCAAAATAATATCTAATCCACTCGGGAGACATAAATAAAAAATGCAAATTGCTTCAACAGCTTTACATTGACCATTGCCTACGTACAAGCTAAGAGCCTCGACTTTAGTTAATATCTTGCCTTAGAACCCTGCGTTCGTATTACAAATATGAGTACCACACAAGTGTCATAGATCCCGATATATTAAGGATAAGTATTGAGGTTCTATTTCGAAGATACATGACCGCCAGCTCCGAGGCCTGCTGTTATTTTTTTCTTCTTCAGCAACCTCGGTTAAATACTGAGGACTGTTCATTCTCCAATGTCCTGTCTCACACAATAATGACAGTTTGTGTCCTTTGTGGGATCTTTCCATTTGGTGAAGGAGGCATATCTTGGCTTGGAGCTTTAGCGTGCTTATTTTTTCCTTTCCCTTGATTTTGTCCCCTAGCAGCCATTTGGGGTTGCGGTTTTTTGTGCTTTTTACCTTTCTGGACTTTACCTGCTCGAATAGCATGAAGAGCAGGAGCATTGTTTTTAGGCAGAGTTGGAGTTTGCTCATGGAGCTTTAGCATAGCATGCAACTCATTAACTGTCTTTCCCAGGCTATGCATATTATAATTCTGGACAAACCTATCAAATTTTTGCGTAGACCGTTTAAATTTAGACTCTAAGCGAGGTCCAAAGTGTCACGGGGTGCCCCAAACGCTCTAGATTGTCTATATAGCCCTTCATTTTCAAAACGTAAGAGCTAACAGACTGCCCTTTTTCCTGTTTGCAAGAATGAAAATCTCGCGTAGTCTGAAGAAGCTCCTGCTCTGCTTGTTGAGCAAACAGAGTTTTTAACTCCTTTAGCATGTCATTAGCATGGAGGTTTTCTAGATTTCTTTGGATCTTTGGCTCCATGGTCATGAGCATAAGTCCAACTATCTCTTTTAATCCTTTAATCCAAGCAGTATGACTTGCAATGATTTCCAGAGCAAACTTGCTGGACCTATGGAGCTACCGGAACAGGAGAAGTGGACGCTTAGGTATTTCAAAACTCCCCCCCCTACCTCTATTGTTAGTACAATCTAAGTTATCGATACTAATCAATAAAGTTGGGTCCAGTCAGTTTTTGTTTCTTGAAGAAACCCCTAAAGACCGAATTGTTAGCTGACGAGGTAGTCATCTACAATTAGAAAAAGTTCAAATATTAGTATTGTCGATAATTAAATCCTTTAATAGATTTTAATAACACAATTAAGTTACTACTATGACTAAGATCCAATCTGACCTTCCACTTATTATAGAAGTCTGACCAAACGTATAAACAAGTGATGGCATAAGAGGTAAGCGACGAGCGTTAATTGCATGAAATGCAACTCTTAGATTTATGAGACTAATGACATTAGTAACTCTTATAGTAATGTCAAAAGCATATTTGGTCTCATCTTATGCCTCGGGTCCGAGGTCTGACCAGGTAACTCGATTTAAGTCCACCAAAACAGAACGTGCGAAAATTGACATAGATCTGACCTATGAAAAAATTCACCATAGGTTGGAAAGGCCCTGAGGTTTGACCAGAGAGGTCAAGCCAAATGCCACTAGTGTTTCTTGTTTTGGTTGCATTGTACTTAAAAATTATATAAGGCGTATACACATATAATATGGCAAAAACGTGTACAAGAAAAGCATGCATGAACAACTTGTAGCACAAAGTTAAGAAAAAACATTTTGTTAACCTTTTTGGTATAGACATCATTTTGTCAAATGTTCTTGGTAGCTCCATTTTGGACGCACAAAGAAGCGGAGAAACAGGTCAGCGCGAAGCGTATTAAAAACCTGACTTCATTTGGGGAATCTTACTTCAACCCGCCTTAAACTTCTCTTATAGTTTGTCCATAATGGGTGAGCCGTACTTCCAATTGACTAATGATGCTATTGTATGTTAAGAAACCCTTTGTTAAACATTAGTTTTATTGTGCCATATGGTGGATTACAATTGAAACAAACCCTATATTGTACTCCTACTTGGTTCGAAGACACAAGTAATTCTAATAATCCCATCATATGCCGAAGCATGTAGTGGGACGGGAGAAAATTAAAGATTAATTCAACCCCATATTGCGCATGTATAACTTAGTTCACTAGAAATCAAATTTTCATAGTTAATGTCCGGATTATTTTGTCCAAAAACCCCTGGTCTTCGAAATAACACTAACAAGTCCAAGGAGTTATGTTAATTCTAGGACCATTGTTCATTCCAAATTTCTCTATAAGTATCTAGTCCGGTTTTAAGGAGTCTAATAAAGTTTATTTGCAAATATTGACTAGACACAAGCATTATCACTTATAAGCAATTAAAAAACTAAGAGAAAATTGAGTAATTGATGCAAAACTCTTTATGTAGAGAGCAGTAATCACATAAGCCCCGAGTTCTCAAATGGTCTTCGCAATTGGAGAACCATAAGACTCTCACTAGGTATTCTTCTAAAGTGCTATAGATCGCTACATCCATCATATAACATGATTGCGTGAGTCTTATAGCCCGAGGATAAAACAAGAATAGAGTAACATGGCAGCTTAATTAACATTTAATTTTGATCTATTCTTGTTTTTATCAATTTTCATTTGTGTTGATTCTAGGTGTTTTTTTATTAGTTATGACAAGTATTGCATATAATTGCCATAATTTTCAAACAAACCAATAAATAAATTGATTTCATGCAGCCCTAGCGTGTTTAAATCATATGTAATATATAAATACTAAACGAGTTGACTCGTGATGCCACTGTTAGAATAAATCACTCAAGTTAACCATTTAACTCTTACGAGTACGCAGCGGATATAGATCTAGTTAGCTCATAACAATTAATAATAATTAATCACAAAAGGATATATAAGGTAAATAGAAAACATACCCTTGTAGTCAACTGCAAGTAATTGAAACCGAGAACTAGAAATAGTGACTAAGTTGTCAACCTTACGAGACTCACTCAACACGTACAACAAGCCACCCGGATGTAGTCTACTTCACGTATAACCCAAAAAACACTTGTAATATAATCACCCCTGAATAAAAGCCCCAAAACCACTCTTATACTTGGCATCGAAAATCAGGAAGAAAGAATTAAGGTTTAACCGAAATCGGTGCAATCGAATTTGGTCAATGTGAACCGAAAATCACCAAGAACTAAACCCTAATCAAATCTGATTGTTCTCACACCTTGAGAACTCGTAAACCCTCATCATTAACCTCCTGGACCAGATCTAAGGTCAAACCAAACTTGGAAAACCCTTAGAAAAGGTAACCTAAAATGGCAGGGGTTTTAGGAAGAACCGAAAATCAAAACTGCCTTGATATGGGGTTTGAGTTGGTCTGTTTGTGTGATTAGGTAGAAGAAAGAAAGAATCTTAGAGTTTTGTTTGCTGTTAGTGACGCATGGAATGGGTGGGGGTTGTAGGTACTTCTTTATAGCCTCAAAGGCCCTAAGGTTGATAAGAATATTATCTCCTAGAGTTTTAACCTTATAACAACCTTCAAGCCTTATCACCAACACTTCCACCTCCTTATCTCCAAGATACACCGAACCTAGACCCTCTCTAGAACCTTCCTCATGTAGCCGGCCTCATAAGGACACCATAAGGCCCTTGTCTAGTCGATGTCTTGTCCAAATGATTTACTTTAAAACGACACGTGAAGTTTCAAACGTACTATAAATGTTTTTCGTGTGTGCCCCCAATAGGCTCACACACTTCTAGTCATATGTGTGTGCATCCAACTTCCATAATCCAACACCTTGAACCATAAACCCATTTGTTTGGTTTTCCTAAACCAAACAAAACCCTAATTCGCACCCTAAAACCCTAATAAGCCTTTTTCATGTATCTAATAAGCTAAAAGCCATAAGCTGGTCTTATAAACTATTTTAATAAGCTCATTTGTCATTTCTATAAGCTTGAAAACTAATCTTAAAACCTTAAACCCATCGGGTTAATCGTTTTAAACCAAACGAACCCGTTTTGGATTTTTAAGCTAATAAGCTCTTTTGATAAGCTATAAGCTCATAAAAGTTACTTATTTTAGCTTATACTAATAAGCTATAAGCTGTAAATCTATTTCTAAATCAAAAATATCACTATTATGATTTTTGGACTTAAGTCGCAAAACATTTCATGCAAAGGGGTATATATTGTAAAATTTGAAAATATTAAACTTTTGGGCCAAAAATGTAATTATCCTAAAGTTAAACTTCAGGGGGTTATTTTGACAAACTCTAAAGTTGAGGGTTAAATGTTTTAAAATCATATAATTAAAGGGTTAAAGTGTAAATATATATATACCAATGGTATATATTGTCATTCTCATATTCTCAAGGTTATAAAATGTAATATTTTTATATTAATTATAAAAATATATTTAAATATTATAAGACTCGATTTTATTAAAACCCGACACATTTGTCGTTATCATTAGTCGATCGAAACCTTATAAAATCAATTATGTTATAAATATAACACAATTTGTCATCTTCTAGCTTTTGAAGAAACTTAAAAAGATAAAATCTTATCTTTTAAACTATAACGTATAACGTTACTAGGGAGTTTCATGTGAGGGGCTTCATTTGGGTAGACGTTTTGACGAGTTGCTGGATTTACGATTTAAAGTGTCCTAGCTCCTCAAACGTTTACTACATGACCTCTGGATTATGATAGCCCGAACAGTGATACGATGTTTTCATGAACTATCAAACCAAAATCATTTACGTTAAACTTTATGAAATAAAGTTTTGAAATATCAAACTAAGACTTGACATATTACCCCAGGTTGCGTGACCAGACTATTTACTTCCATTTGAATTAAATTTCAAATCAACCAACTACCTTGATGAGGTGAGTTCATAGTCCCACCTTTACATGTTTTCTAAATCCCGTGAGGAGATACATGCTATAAACCATGAGTACAAGTATTTTTCCAACTATATGCTATCTTGATATATTATTGCCTAAGTTTGTCTTCACTGCCAATATTTCTTAATCATGAACCATTAGTCACTTGCGAGTGAACGTGGATATTGTGGATAGATCTATTGGGGGTGACGACTC